>JAJPUD010006356.1:25937-50616 GCA_023553655.1 Myrmecobius fasciatus
TGATAGCAAAGATCAGCATCTTTTACTTATTAGCAGGAAAGGGAAAATATATTTGAAGTAGCAGTTCAAAGGCAGACAGCCATTACAAAGCTATGATTCAATTGTTAATATGTATAAGCCACTCACATTTTGCCTTTATGTACTTTATTACATTACCAGAACTTTCTGACTGAATTATATTCCTAAAGCATTTTGCAGTTTTTGGTTTTTGTTTGTTTGTTTGTTTTTTGGACAAATCAACATTTACTGCTGTTTTTGAAAAGTTTTGCTTGACGCAGCTAGGTGGCGCAGTGGATAGAGCACCAGCCCTGAAGTCAGGAGGACCTGAGTTCAAAACTGGTCTCAGACACTTAACATTTCCTAGCTGTGTGACCCTGGGCAAGTCACTTAACCCAAATTGCCTCAGCAAAAAAAAAAAAAGAAAGAAAAGAAAAGCTATGCTTTATTTCTGGTGATTTTTCTATCATTAGTATTTAAAAATAACTTGATTGATTCTCATCAGAATTGATGGAAGAAGAAATAACATACACATTCAATATGAATATAGATATTTATCTTACCCTCTTCTCAGGGCAAAAAATTGGAAACTGAGGAGATGCCCATCAATTGGGGAATGGCTCAATAAAGTGAGGTATGTGTTTGTGGTGAAATAATATTATTATATGAGAAATGATGAGCAGACTGCTCTCAAAAGCAAACAAACAAACAAACAAAAAAAAAAAACCAAACCTGGAAAGTCTTCCATGAACTCAAGCATAGTGAAATATACTGTATACAAAGTAATAGCTATGTTCTGAGATGTCCAGTTGTAAAATGATACTGCTATTCTCAGCAATACAATGATCCACAACTAATATGAATAACCTATGATGAAAACTCAGATCCATAACCAAGGTAGGAACTGATTTTGTCTGAATATAGACTGAAGTATACTCTTCTCTGTCTCTTTTAACAATTATTCTTGAGGGTTTTCTTTTTCACTAGGATGGGAGATCTATGTTTTCTTTCACAATAAGACTTTTATGGAAATGTTTTACATAACTTCACATGTGAGGATAAAGGAGAGAATGTAGATCTCAAAAGTTTTTAAAACAAATGTAAAAAAAATGTTTTAAATGTAACTGGGGAAAAATATTAAATAAATCAAATGTCAAGAAAATAATTTCTTAACTGAGCCAATTTTTCTGGAGAGCAGTTTGGAACTATGCCCAAAGGACAATCAAAATTTGCATGCCCTCTGATCCAGCAATACCACTGCTAGGTTTGCATCCTAAAGAGATCATTAAAAAGGGAAAAGAATTCACAAGTACAAAAATATTTTAGCAGATCTTTTTGTGGTGGCAAAGAATTGGAAATTGTGCGAATACTCATCAATTAGGAAATCACTGATAGTTTATACAATCTCATTTTTTTCTTTGTATAGAGAAATGTTCACATTTGTTAACATGTCAATTTCATAATAAAATGAAAAAAATTTCTTTAATCTGGCATTACAATACCTTATAGAGAATGCAAAAATGTTAAAGATTCTTGCTGAATGAGGTATGTGAAATTGTACAATATAAAGTCAAGTGGCAGGAAGGGACAATCAAAGGAGTTTTAAGCTTTAAAATTGACACCTAAACCAATTTATCACTTAGCAGATACAAGGCACCACTGATGACCTGCTATTTTCAATTTTTAGTTAATTCAAGAAAACACAAGTAATCTTTAAACCAACTGCCTCAAGATCTCCTTTAGTGAAAAGAAAATTGCCAAAGGTTTTTCCTTAATCAATACTAACTGGAAGATCAAAAGTCAGGAAAGAATAAATCTACAGTGTTATTAGCATCTAGAGAAAAAAGATTTTACTTCAGAGGAAAAATGCTTTAAAGGTCCCTCTTCCCAAGTTAAACTAGAAAAACAAAAAGCCCAAGCATTTTAAGTGTATTGTCCCTGAGATTAGATAGCATTCTTCTAGAAAGAAATTCAATGGTTACATATCACAGTTTTTCTCCTCCACAAATTTTTTTTTTTTTTAATTAAAGCTTTTTATTTGTATAACATATGTATGGGTAGTTCTTCAACACTGACCCTTACAAAGTTTTCCATTACAAATTTTCCCCCCTAGTCCCCTTCCCTCCCCTAGATGGCAGGAAGTCTACTACATGTTAATTTTATTAAAATACTTGACAAATCGCATTGATGTATACATATTTCCATACTTGCCTTGCTGTGCAAGAACAGCCATATCTACATGAACAAAAAAATAACTGAAGAAGGAACCCCAATACAAGCAAACATCAATGGAGAGCATGAAAATGTTATATTGTGGTCCACATTTCATATCCCTCTCTCTGGGTGTATATGGCTATTTTCACTGAACAATTGGAACTGGTTTGAAACATTTCATTGTTGAAGAGAGCTATGTCCATCAGAACTGATCCTCATATAGTACTGTTGTTGCTGTGTATAATGATCTCCTGGTTCTGCTCATTTCACTCAGCATCAGTTCATGCAAGTCTCTCCAGGCCTCTCTGAAATCATCCTTCTGGTCGTTTCTCACAGAACAATAATATTCCATAACATTCATATGCCATAATTTGTTCAGCCATTCTCCAATTGATAGGCATCCTTTCAATTTCCAGTTTCTTGCCACTACAAAAAGAGCTGCCACAAACATTCTTGCACATGTGGGGCCCTTTCCTTCCTTTAAGATCTCTTTGGGATATAGGCCCAATAGAAACACCGCTGGGTCAAAGGGTATGCACAGCCTGATAACTTTTTGAGCACAGTACTAAATTGCTCTCCAGAATGGCTGGATCCGTTCACAGTTCCACCAACAAAGTATCAGTGTCCCAGTTTTCCCACATCCCCTCCAACATTCGTCATTATCTTTTCCTGTCATTTTAGCCAATCTGACAGGTGCTTCACACAACTTTTTAAAAATAATGAACTGAAATGAGAAATGTCTTTGAAATGTTTGAAAGGTTCACTTCTATTCCTCTAGTTGAAAAAGATCCTCTATCCACTACCCTCAAAATGAGAAAAGGACCATGTCCATTACAATCTTACTATGCATTTTCTTATATAGGCACTAAAAATGAACCAGGATGGTTTCTTCTTTAATGTGATTTTAAATAGGA
Organism: Myrmecobius fasciatus; assembly: GCA_023553655.1. Lineage (NCBI taxonomy): Eukaryota > Metazoa > Chordata > Mammalia > Dasyuromorphia > Myrmecobiidae > Myrmecobius > Myrmecobius fasciatus. The sequence goes on from JAJPUD010006356.1 coordinate 29,063, forward strand.
AGCTCCTTTATGAGTAGAGTGAATTACATAACTGTACCTTTTAATGAGAAAGTTTATAATTCTTAAGCTAAATTAAAGACCAGAAAACACTAAACTACTAATCAAAGAAATTCAGTGTTTTGGCAACTAAGACTCTGTCCAAAGACAAGTCACCTAATAAATCTATTTAAAATGGGTACTGCACACTGAGATTAAAATTAGAAGTTCAGATAGAAAGAAGAGGTTAGGCTGATCAAGAAGAACTGAGCAGTTAACCAGGAAAATGTTTGCTACACCTGCTAGAGACAGTTTCTCAAAACTGCAGAGAAAATCAAGACTGATGCTGGACTGCAAAAAAAGAAACAAACAAACAAAAAAAGCCAGGAAAATCCAGGACAACTAGAAAACCACTTGAAAAAAAAGAAAAACAATCAACTATGAGAATAAGCAACAGGCATCCTAAACTCTAGGACTGAAATAGTAATTATAAGGAAGTCAATTCAGTGGAGAATTTAAATTAGTTAAGAGGTTTACACAACCACCTAATCTAAATGTGAAAGACAAATAATGGCCAGTTCTTATCTCAATTTCCACATAAAAGTTAAAGAGCTTAGAGCCAATGGTAGAATGGTACATTTGTTGATTTTAAACAAGATTTAGAAATAAGATAACTGAGTATCTTAAGCATAAGAATTCTTTGATTATAGATTTCTCAGCCATATATGCTTAAATACCAAAATATGGACCAGTTCCAGACTATTACACAAGTCAGAATACAAACTAGTAGGAAAATAACTAATCACTGAAGAATAAAATCAACAGTATGGAAAGAGGACGACTTAAGCTTAGTCTTGATATTTGGGGACAGGTGATAAAAGATTTTGGGAGTAATTTTTAAATGAAAAACTAAAACTTGAGCAGAAAGAAATAAAATTTAATTCTTACTGCATATGTTATAGAGCATTAATTTAATATTATGTTTTTAAATGGTATATATGAAGCATACAATAAAATATAAAAAGACCAAAATTCTGTGTGTATATACAGTATATATTAGAAAATCAATTAACACTGAAAGTGCCTACTATGCACCAGGCAGAGAGAAAGATGGGTACAAAAAAAAAAAAAAAAAGGGAGGAAATGTAAGAAAAATCTGGACCAAACAAAAGCATTTTCTTCATACTGTTTGCTATTAATTCGTTTCTGAGTTCCTTAATGGCTACACAAAGATTACACGTGAGTTTTTTTAAAAGTTTATGTATTTTTATTCCTAGTTAAATTTTTATGTTTGTTAAAAGCTTAAGATTCTCTCCATAAGAAGATTTTAACAGGAAACAGAGCTGTGCTTTAGTGAATTATATAACTGTACCTTTTTTTTTTTTTTTTTTTTTTTTTTTGCTTTTTGCTGAGGCAATTGGGGTTAAGTGACTTGCCTAGGGTCACACAGCTAGGAAGTGTCTGAGACCAGATTTGAACTCAGGTCGTCCTGACTTCAGGGCTGGTGCTATATCCACTGCGCCACCTAGCTGCCCCCTGTAACTGTACCTTTTAATGAGAAAGTTTGTAATTCTTAAGCTAAATTAAAGACCAGAAAACACTAAACTACTAATCAAAGAAATTCAGTGTTTTGGCAACTAAGACTCTGTCCAAAGACAAGTCACCTAATAAATCTATTTTGTCACAAGAAGACCATGTTATACCTTTTATGAAATACATTTTATTTTTTAAAATTCTACCCAATAACATACTACATTGCTATAGTAACTGGTATTCCACATAATACTGGCCTATCAAATTGCAAATCTACCATATGAAATCATCAATAGAAGGCTTAAAATTACTGAAAGTAAGTACAGAAAGTAGTTTCAAATACTTCTATCCATACTTCTTACTCTCAATGCTTCCCATATTCCCTTTTTGAGGAATAAGAAATGATTTCAAGCTTTATACTCCCAATACAATTAGCACTGTTATGAGAAAAGCAGACTGAAGCAGAAAGTTGTACTTTTGTCTTCTATATCATAGATTAACTGCTACACAAAGTCATGCTCAAATGTCCCATAGTACCTGGTCCCTCTTTTTCCTGCTCCTCTTTTTCTCATCCACATTTGTGCCATGCTCAAAGCATTATTTACATCATCATCACAGAATACAAATTAGAATTTGTGATGGATAAACAATTTTCATAAACATTTTATTTTTACAAAAGTTAAAAAAGGAAAGCCTATATGTTTTTTTATTTGCATAACATATGTGTGAGTAATTCTTCAACATTAACCCTTACATAGCTTTCTGTTACAAATTTTTCCCCCCAACTCCCCACCCCTCCCCTAGATGGCAGGATATCCACTACATGTTAATTATGTTAAAATATTGGCAAATCGAATATATGTATACATATTTCCAAACTTATCATTGTTGTGCAAGAAAAATCTTATCTACACAAAAGATATATCAGATAAAGGAAACATAATGTAAGCAAACATCAATCAAGGAGTATGAGAATATTATGTTGCGGTCCACATTTCACATCCCTCTCTCTGGGTGTATATGGCTTTCTTCAGTGAACAATTGGAAGTGATCTGAAACATTTCATTGTTGAAGAGAGCTATGTCCATCAGAATTGATCGTCATATAGTATTGTTGTTACCGTGTACAATGATCTCCTGGTTCTGCTCATTTCACTCAGCATCAGTTCATGCAAGTCTCTCCAGGCCTCTCTGAAATCATCCTTCTGGTCGTTTCTCACAGAACAATAATATTCCATAACATTCATATGCCATAATTTGTTCAGCCATTCTCCAATTGATGGGCATCTATTCAATTTCCAGTTTCTAGCCACTACAAAAAGAAGCCTATATGTTTTTAAAGTCATATGAATAAAAAAAAATTTTCTAATAACACCAGAAAACGATACAGTACAGTTCTGTTACAATGACCATGTTGTGGCAGTCTCCTCATAAGACAAAATTATATTATAACAAAGTCCGTTTGTTAATGATTATGTTTATCAATTGAATTTTGCCCTATAATCAATATAGACTATTCCCATTATAGATACTTGAGATGATGTATAAAATAACTTGCAAGTCTTAAAAGTCTGTGTAAATGTTGGTTATTATTGTGATAACTTTGTAAATTAAAAAAAAAAATTATGCTTTCCTAATCTTTCACATAATTACTCATTAGTAGGCACATCCCTTAATCAGATTAATCCATTAATTAGATTAATTAAATAACATAATCCATTAATTAGATGGATGATAGGTATACCCGTAATTAGAAATAAGGAATCATAGAGTTGGAGTGTTAAAGGTCATCTAGTCCAACTTCTCCCCTCTACAACTTCCCAACAAGTAATTCAATCCTCACTCATCTTGAGAAACTTGCTACTTGTCAAAGCATCCCATGTCTACCATAAATCAGGTCTAAGTGTTAGGATTCCTCAGGATAAGGAATAATTGTTCCTTATAAATGAGATGAAATCTGCCTCCCTGATACTTTGGTCTAGGTAAAAGAAGCCATTTTTTGCTTCATTTCTTACCTACCCTTAATCACAGAATGAGTGTTGCCTCAGCCAAACTGAGACCTGAAAAAGACCATCACTTTAAAAGGCCAAAGTCTTCCACTGCATCCAGGACCCTCTCCATTTTTCCTGATCTATATCTTGCCAGTGGATTCACATCATTCCAAAAAAAAAAAAAAAGAATGAGGATAGTGACTTTGCATAGCTCTCCCACACTTCAATTCACTACCAAGTCATGACATCACTTTCCTGATATCATGATCCTCTAGAAGGGTAGCAACTGGTTCTGACTCCACCTGCAGTCAGCAGGCCAAGAACAAGTACAATTCCTCTTCCATAAAACAACCCATTAAATAATTAAAGATCATTATCATGCCTCACTAAATCTTCTCTTCTCCAGACTAAATGTACCACTTCCTTCAACTAATCTTCACAAGCCATGATTTCTAAATTCCTTATCAATCTAATGGCCATTTTCTAAATATTCTTCAGTCTTTCAATAAATCCCTACTAAAATATAGTGGCCAGAATTGGAAACAATAATTTATATATGGTCTGACTAAGGCAAAACATTATGAACCTTACACTTCTGTGAAAATAATGCAATATATCACATTCTTTTTTCTAGATGTGAAATCACAGACTGTTGACCCACACTGAGCTTTCAATCCATGAAAACTCCTTTTTTTTTCTTCTAAGTTACTTTTGTCTAGCTGTATCCTGTCCATTCTGTAAGTTTCTGAACGAATGGTGGACTTTGCTATATAGCTTTTACATTTCATCTTGACAAATTAGGCCCATAATGACAGAAGCAAACTGAATATCAACATCTGGATAATAACATTTCTTAAATGAGGGGATGAGCAGGCCATTATTAATATCATCATCATTATTTTCAAAGGAGAAAAATGAGGCTGACAAAAGCAATTGATTCAAGATTACACAACTTTTATTTGATGGAGCTTGATTAAAACTCATAACCAAGAGAGGGATCATAGGACTCAACAAGGATAAATGCCTCAATTTTCAGAAAAGAGGAGAATGAATTAGTCTAAAAATCCTAAAGGCTATTGAGCTTGACTTTAATAACTAGCAAGATTCCAGAACTTATTTTGATTAGTAAAAACCTAAAAAAGCAAACAATTGTCTTCATCAAGAAGAATGTTATACCTAATTAAACTCATTTCCTTTTTAAGAAGGTTAGTAAACTGATCAATCAGGAGATGTTGTCCATGTAAATGGACAAATGTCTTTCCTGCTACTACTGTTGTAGAAAAATTCAAAAGATTTGTATTCTATGACAGCATGGATAGTCGTATCTTCAGACCCACACAATAGAGTTATTAATGGTTCAATGTCAACTTGGAAGGCAATCTCTATTGCAGTGGTTATATAACTTCCCACAGTTCCTGGAACAAAGTAGGTATTTTTTAAATGTTTATTAATTGATTTTTTTGTGTGTGTCATGGTTCCCTTTGACACTCTAAGGAAGCTCATCATAGAATAATATTTTAAATGCATAAAATAAAACACATAGAGTTGCAAAAGAAACCAATGAAATATACTGAAATAAAGTTAACAAAATATTTTTAAAACAAATTCATATTTGTAGTATGGCATATTTGTGTAGTGGCAAGGAGCTGAAAAATAAGTAGATGTCCCTTAGTGGGGGAAATGGTTGAATAAGTTATGCTATGTGAATGTAATAGAATATTATTGTACAGAAGAAATACTGAGCAGGATGATTTTAGAAAGGTCTAGAAAGACTTACATGAAATGATGCTGACTGAAGTAAGCAGAACTAAGAGAACATTGAACACAGTAACAAGATTATGTGATTATCAATTATGATGGACTTGGTTCTTTTCAACAATGAGATAATTCAAGGCAATTCCAATGACTTGTGATGGAAAGTACCATTCACATCTAGAAAGAGAACTATGGAAACTGAATGTAGTTCAAAGCATAATATTTTCACAATTTTTGTTGTTTATTTGCTTGCTTATCTTTTTCCCTTCAGATCTTTTTTTTGTGGATGACAAATATGAAAATATGTTTAGAAGAATCTCATGTTTAACCTATATTGGACTGCTTGATGTCTTGGGAAGGGGGGGAAATGGGAGAAGAGGGAGAAAAAATTGGAACACAGTTTTGTAAAGATACATGTTGAAAAATATCTTTGCATGTATTTGGAAAAATAAAATACTAGAAAATTTTTTTAAAAAATCATAGGCCTCCACATGTGCAAGAATGTTTGTGGCAGCCCTTTTTGTAGTGGCTAGAAACTGGAAATTGAATAGATGCCCTTCAATTGGAGAATGGCTGAATAAATTATGGTATATGAATATTATGGAATATTATTGTTCTGTAAGAAATGACCAGCAAGATGATTTCAGAGAGGCCTGGAGAGACTTACATGAACTGATGCTGAGTGAAATGAGCAGAACCAGGAGATCATTATACACGCAACAACAGTACTATATGACGATCAATTCTGAGGGACATGGCTCTCTTCAACAATGAAATGTTTCAAACCACCTCCAATTGTTCACTGAAGAAAGCCATATACACCCAGAGAGAGGGATGTGAAATGTGGACCACAACATAACATTCTCATACTCCTTGATTGATGTTTGCTTACATTGTGTTTCCTTTATCTGATATATCGTTTGTGTAGATAAGATTTTTCTTGCACAACAATGATAAGTTTGGAAATATGTATACATGTATTCGATTTGCCAATATTTTAACATAATTAACATGTAGTGGATATCCTGCCATCTAGGGGAGGGGTGGGGAGTTGGGGGGAAAAATTTGTAACGGAAATCTATGTAAGGGTTATTGTTGAAGAATTACCCACACATATGTTATGCAAATAAAATAAAATTTAAAAAAAAATCATAGGCCTCAGGTTTAATTAAGGACCTATGCTTTATTGGAATGGCCCCCAAATCTGTATTTGGCTACATGATAATGGCATGAAGAAAACAGTTCATCTAAAAAAAAAAAAAAAAAAAAAAAAAAGCAAAGAACAAAAACCTGGGGGTTTTACAAGCTCAGCACCCAGCCACAGTTGTTTACCTACTTCTCTATGATTGTCTCACTGACTGGGCAAATGTATTCTTCACATCTCCTTCACCATTCCTCAATTCCAGCACCCCTATCTCTACTGAATTTCCCTAATGGAATGTAAATTCCAGGGAGGTAGGTACTACTTAGTAGAATCTCCAGCCTTCAGCACAGTGCCTGGTAATTATTTATTTGCCTATCTATCTATAATAAGCAATGCAATTTCTAATACAAAAAAGCATCTCCCTTTGTCATCTCATTTTAATTGTGTTCACTTCCATTGCTGGAATGACATTAAATAATTTTAATAAGTTAAAATAAGTTAAATTATTAAAATAAAATCAATTAAATTAAATAATGACATTGGTAATCATCAGAACATCCAGAAGATAGCAACTAAATTGGTGAAGGACCTTGGCATTCCTTGACTTTCACTAGAAGAAAATGTTTACTCTGAAGAAATGAAGATTTAGGGACTTGTTAAATTGTTAGAAAAGGGATCAAAGAAAGAAGGATTAAACTTAGTTTTTTTGGCCCCTGAGAGCAGAAGAAGGAACAATGGGTAAAAAATTGTGAAAAGGAAAATTTAGATTGGATTACAGGAAAAACTAGAGTTCTCCAAAAGTAAAATGACCTTGAGGGCTAGTGTTGATTGGATACAGTAACCTCCAAAAGCCCTTCCATTTCTATTCTGTGAAAACTGATTCCTAGAGTCCAACAATTTTTCACTAGCTGAGTTTCAAATCTATTTTAACTATTTATTACTGACATTTTTATTTAGTTCACCTGACAAAGACTGAAAAATTGATAGCCAATGAAATCTATCAGTTCATTTTATTTTTTCCCAGGGTATTGGCTAATTTTCCTCTAATAGCAATAACTTCACCTTCCTGATTAACTATGTTAAAATGAAATATTATATGTCTCAAAACATGTTAACAAAACCTTTTGTAGGATGACTTTATAGGACATCAAAAATTTGGGAATCTAGTTATAGTTTTTTTATCTTCCTATCTGATGAAGGGTCTCAATATTTTTAACCTTTTATTTCAGCTTACATGTCAGCCTTGATTAAAAAAGATCTAGAGAAATTTCATCTACAAAATGAGGATAATATTACAATTGCCTATTTCATAGTATTGTGAGGAAAGTGCTTTATAAATTTTAGATTGTTGATATAGAAGCCCAGAAAATAGGAGGGAGAAGTAGAAGTTGCCTCTATCAACAATCAGAATGAGAAGACTAAGGGAGAATGGACCATCACTGCCACAACCCTTGATGTGAACAGGTGACTGTAGAATTGGTAGAATTTGTTTTGTTTTGGGAGGGAAAGAGGGCAAGAAGAAAGCACAAATAAACTTGCCAATGCCATATCAGGAGAGGCAGAGGTGAGGAAGAGGTTCCGAAAACTATCAAGACTCAGTAGACTAAGAGTACAAGAGGCGGTAGAAATTGGACCTCACACAACAATCCAAACAAGTGAAATAGATATGAAACACCATGAAGAAATATTAAGGATCAGGAGATAAACAAGTAAAAAAAAAAAAAAAAAAGACTCAGAGAAAAAGATAGTTTGGACACAAAGCCTACAAGAATATCTGCAAGAAATTAAGCAAGGGTTAAAAAAAATGGAATTATGCAAATTAAATACAGCTTTGGAATAAAAAATTGAAAGGAAAATAGTGAGTTTAAAAGATAAAAGATGGAAAACCTTATACAAATATGGTATCCATGAAAAATGGATGTCATTTACAAAATACTGCCAATAGATATCATTTACAAAACACACACACACAAAGAAATTTTTTTTTTTCTAATCTAAAGAAGAAAATGCAAGGCATCTTACTATAAAAAATGACTGACCTGGAAAACAAGACAAGGAGAGATACAGTAAAAATCCAGAGCTTCCAGATCAAAGGGGGAAAAAATGCTTTTAGCAGTAACAAAGAAACACTTGTATGAATTCTAAAATGTATTATTTGTGTAGTAAGAAATGACTAAAGAGATGAATTCAAAGAAACCTGTAAGAATTCAATGAATGTTAGAGTGAACAATAGACCTAGAAAATTTATGCACTGACTACAACATTATAAAGGACAACCTGAAAGATTTAAGAAATCTAATCAATAACTAAATAATCATGACCCCAGAAGACTGAATCCACCCTCTTGGCAGAGACCAGTTAAGTTTACGACAAAGAAGGGAATCAAGAGATAGGGGGAAATTAAGGAAGAGTTGAATTATGGAATAATTCAAGGCTAAAGAGACAGTCCCAGATTAAGAACACCAAGGGGGAAAAAAATAGGGATTGATTTAGAAGTGTTTAAAGGTATAAAATTAGGGGACAAGAGAGAACTAAAGACAATAAAGAAGGAGGCAAAGTGTTCTGCTAAGAGATGACAGGCTTTGGGAGAGGATTAGAACATTAGTATGCAAAAAGTTTTCCTATTTAAATTCTATCAGTGGAATTTTAAGTATGTACAAAAATTTTAAATGCCAGATTTGGGAGGGAGGGAGGGAGTTGGTGGGGGTTTCCTGTTTTAATTTCAACTATTCCTTGCTCATCTTTAAGGCATTTGGTTCCACTGAATAATATCACCTCTCAGCCAACAGCTGAAAAAATGAATATTCAAAATTTTATTATCTGATAACTCCTTTGAACAATTTGATAATTATTACAGTAAATCAAACCACTCAAAATAAACCTAAGTATTAATTAAGCAAATAACATGACAAAGTCTTATGATTCTGTTTTATGATAAGACATTTAAACTTCCAATAAGCCTAACATAAGCTATATTAACAAATTTTTTTGGATGTTTATTTTATGTTTATTTTACAATGTAGAATGGCTGCACATATTTTACTATGTTTTCTGAGAACTTTCAAAACTACAGAATCAGACTTTGAGTTGATATAATTCCTAAATGTTTCCATTTGGAAGACAGAAAAAAAGACCTAAAACCATGTGCACTTAAAGTTTAGGTTAAAAGTTTTGAGAGTTTAAAATTAGTAACAATCATAACTTTGTCAATAGGAAAATTCAATTCAACTGAATTCAGAAAACATTTGTTGAGAGCCATTACACAGCAAGACTTTGTTAAGCACTGAGGACTATGGTGGAGGGAAAATAGTCTCTACTTTTACTCTCAAGGTGCTAGTACTCTTCTAAGTAGACACAGCTTGTACAATAGGAAATATATTTCCAGGTAAAATGAGGTATCCTACCTACCAGTGTTTTTATGAGGATCAAATAAGATAGTTAAGTACAGTGCCTAGCACATAACAATGCTTGTTTCCTTTCTTCCTTCTTACTCTAAATTTCTATCCTAGTAATTCACATGCTTTGGTGAGAGTTCTGCCTTTTTGGCAAAAACAGAACAAATTTAAACCAAGGACAAGCAAGAGAGATGAGACAAAGTGTGCCAGGAAAAGCACTAAATGGAAAGACAAAGGATAAGCACTTGAAGATAAGGACACCAAAAGTTCCAAAGGCAGAAATGTAGAAAAAGGAAGCATAAATGCTATACAACCAGGATGGGGTAAATCCTCTTCCTACAAAATGGCAGAAAAATGCCGTATTCAATGAGACAGCTTTCAGTTCAATTTGGCACATAAAGGGGAATAGTGTTAGATAAAGATTAAAAAGGAAGAATTAAGTCAGATTGAAGTAGATTTTAAGACTTTAAATAAGGAATGTGTATTTTATCCTGGAAACCTTAAGGAGCCCCTAAAGGTTTTTTTTTTTTTTTAAGCACAGAAGCAATATATTGAGACTTTTATATGAGATTTCTCACAAAGATTTTTTTGGCAGCATAAGAGGGATCTTTATTTCCTTAATGAACAAATATATATTAAGTGAAAAGGGGCTTCTTAGATTTGTTCTGCTTTTGGAAAAAAAAAAAGTAGAACTATGATCAAATAATGGGAATTATTAGGATGTAAATTTAAATTAGGAAGGAAAAAAGGAAATAAACATTATGTGCCAGGCACTGTACTATCTCATTTGATTCTCATAAAATCACTGATAGATAGGTGTTATTATTATCCTCATTCTACAGTTGAGGACACTGAAGCAGATAGATTAATCGACTTGCCCAACAAGTCTTTAAGGTCATGAGGTTTGAACTCAGATCTTCTTGACTCCAGACATAGTATTTTACTGCACCACCTAGCTGCTGATTAAATAAAGATAAATGAAATCCCCAAAAAATTAATAACGTCTAAACATTTTTAATAGGGGAGGGAGGAAAAGATGGGTGGAAAGGGAAGGGGGAGAGTTAAGAAGGAAGCAAAATGAAATGGGAAAGTAAAGAGAAAGAGAAAATAGTTTTGGGGTTTTTTTTTTGATTGCTAAAGATCTTCAAGGGGGTAGCTAGATGCCCCAGTGAATGTCTGGAGTGTAGAAGACTCCTCTTCCCAAATTCAAAACTAGGCTCAAACACTACCCATGTGACTTAACCCTATCTGCCTCAACCTACCTATAATAAATATTACTATCCACTACTAAAATGGTTAGTCTCACGGGCATAAAACAGATCAAAAATCTGAACTGTTTTCTGTAATTTCTCATATCTCCATCATTTAAATCATTTTAATGCATTTTTTTTTTGTAATGAAGGTAAATGTTTATCTTGAAACTTAACTGTTTAAACTGATTAATGCTAATAAACATTCCAGTAATGGGAAAAGAAAGAGTAAGGACTTGAAAACACTGAACTGTTACTTGTCTAGAAATCCAATATGTGTTTCTCTCTTTTATAGTTCTGATACATTTTTGCAAGAAATACAGAATTTTAAGTGATACTTTTAGAAGTTCAGCTACCAAAAAAAAAAGATTGCATATAGAGAGCAAGAGCTCTCTCTGAACTTGTGAGTCAGAAGAGTCCTAAATTCAAATCACACCTCCAAAAACTTGCCAATTTTGTGACCAGGGATATGTTTCACTTAACTCCTTCAAACCTCAGTTTTCTCCTAAGTAAGAAAACCTCTATCACATGGAAGTTTATGAGGACCAAATGAGAAAACAGAGTGCTGAGGAAATCTAAAAATATATACACAGTATTATTTCTGTAGAATAATTCAGCTTTTTTTATCAAGTCAGAAGCCTTTTATTTTGCCTATCTTTTCCTCACCACTATCTATCCCCTGAAAAAATGCCTCATCATCTTAACTAAAAAGGAACAAAACTCAGAACTCCATATCTAAGGAAGTATAAAAACATTTCCATTCTCTAGCCTAACCCAAATTCTATTTTTTTTCCAAGTTAGTATTCATCTTCTCCCTCCCAAAATACCCCTCTTTCACTGCCCACTTTCTTCCTCTTTAACCTACAGCCCTTTATTTATTAAGAATAAATAATGGAAAATGTGACAAGGACAGACAGAGTGGATAAAATTAGGTTTCCAACTGTTTCAGTTTGATGATTATACATAATTACTATCTTCAAAATGTGGTCTTCACCAGTAGAGAGAACAAAGCTAAATGCCTGTGAACTCCTACTGCTCGCTCTCTGTCTAGAAGCTATCTCACTGGCTATGAGGAAGCATCTTTCCAGGAGATGCCACCTTCAAGATACAGCGCTAGTGTCAAAAGAACACAGCCTTGCTCCGCACTCTGGAGCTCAGAGTCCTAGATATCAGGAAGAAGCCAACTCTTAATTTCTGTACCCAACAAACTGGTAAACTCCCCATGGGGAAAAGTTCACAGAAGACCAGGCCAACGAATTTGGTCCAGTCAGTTCACCACAGGGCCTTTCTAGTCCAGACTGTGGACGCTCCTGTTACCATAACTATATATACATATGTATGTGTGTATATGTATGTATGTAATTGTCTGCTTCTTCCCAATTTAGGTTGCAAATTAGTACCCATCCCAAAAAAGTCTCAGCATCCATCTGTCGGACACTAAATAAAAAACACTGTAGTAAAGGGGACAAGGGTGCCTAAAAGAAAAAATAAACACGCAAAGCCTAATTTTCCCTTGTAGAGCATGAATTGCGCCTAAGCCTCCCTCCCAAAACAACTCCTCCCATTACCCCAGTGCACTTTATATACTCTCCACCACACAGCAACCTCATCCTCCCACAACAGCCAGTCACATCGATACTAATCCTCCAGCCCTACGAGGCAGCAATTCACAGTAATCTCTCTGTCTTTCTCTCTGTCTCTGTCTCTCTCTCACACACACAATACCCACCTCCACCCCCATTCCCACCTCAAGACACATCGCTACTAATCTAGCCCTTCAATTTAGTCCTCCAGAGATTCAAAGTATTCCGATGCCGCCTCTTCCCACCCCTCAGAGAGACATCATTAATATTCCTCCTGACCCCATACCAGGTCCCCCGATTCACACAAACTTTATTGAGTCCTCCCTCTCCGAGACCCATCCTCACCAATCCTCCAACCCTAGAACGTCCCCCAGACTTTTCTAACCAAAAGGAAGAGGAAGAAAAAAAAGGGGAAGGAGAGAACAGAGGAAAAGGAGAAGGGATGAAAGGAAGAAAATGAGAAAGAGGAAGAGAAAGAAAAGGGAAAGAGGAGGGGAAAAGAAGGGGAAGACGAGGAGTGGGGAAAGGTGATGAGAAAGAGGAAGGAGAAGAGAAAGGAGGCGGGGATGAAGGGGAAAGGAAAAAGGGGAGTGGAGGAGAAAAAGGAAAGAAAAAATTCAGTCTCCATAGTTAGATGGAGAAGCAGAGCAGCAATTTCTTCTCCCACCTCCCACCCCCACTCCCTTACGCGCACACACACACACTTGCAAAACCCCTTAACCCAACGGGGCCCGAGAGGCCCAAGAAAAAAGTATTAAGTTCTCACACCACCCTTCCTCCCGTTCCCCACCATACGCACACTTCTCGGGACATCCTACATACAAGTGAGATTGGAAAGAGACTCCCACAAACAAAACATACACACAGGGAATTTGTGCCTTAGTCCCTGCCCAATAATGGCCCCAGCTGTATACAGTCGCACTTTTGGCAAGAAGCCCTTCCCGACCTCCGCTTCGGCTCCCTATTTTTCGTGGCCCCTGAAAAGGTGGGGGAGTTCTCCACTCTCTCCTAGTCGCAGCTTTTTTGCACGCAGTTGCCTGCACGCCGTCGGCCCCTACACTAGGAGCTCCTCGAGGGCAAGGACCGTCTCTGGCCATTCTTTGTATCCCCAGTGCACAGCAAAGAACTCGGCACACAGTAGGCACTTAATAAATATGTGCCGACAGACAGACTGATCCGACCCCTCACGGGGATCCCCTAGACGGTCGCGGCGCTCGGGGGCCCTCACTCACCCCAACACTACGAGCTCTCCGTATTTCCGCGGCTCTTTGCTGGGGGCGCAGGGCTCCTCCAGACCCGGGGCGAACATGGAGCCGCGGTCGGCTCCCTCCTCGTCCTCCAGGTCCTCGTCCTCCCCGAGCTCCAGCGGCTCCAGCCCCGTGGGTGCCGCCGCCTCCTCCTCGATCCCCACCGGGTCCGTGCTGCGGCTACAATCCCATACGGAGAAAGGAGCCAGAGAGCTAGGAAAAGGAACGGCGGCGAGGGGGCCGCGGGGCGGCCAGTCCCCGAGCGGCTCCGTCTTGGCTCCTGGGTTCCCAGCCCACCCCGGACCGACACCGCGTTCCTCCAGAGGTGGCCCCAATGCGTAGCTCCGCGGCGGTCCCGAAGCGATGGAGCCGGAGGCAACGGGATTACAAGCAAACCGTCAGTCGGAGGAGGAGCGCAGCGAAGCGGCGGAGTCGTGTGGACGAGGGAGGAGCGAACTGCGACCAGCGGAGCCACCCCCGCCTCCGGCCTCAGGCAACCGCCCCAAACCCGCCCCCAAAGAAAGTGTGGCCGGGAGAGCTACTCCTAACCGAAGGGACTCCCCCTTCTGGAGCACGTGGGATAGGTGAGGCCTCACCCCCACATCCAGTAACTGCCCCCCACAATCCCCAAAAAAGAAAGAAAATAAAGAAACAGCCTCCCCCTCGTGGTTTAGCCGTTGGAATCGTCCCCTATGTTATGTAAACATAGAGTAAAATGGAAAGGAGGTTCTTAAAGGGGCAACTCTATTTTTTCCCCATTCTTTACTAAACTTAAAAAATGCTACTCTCTTCCAGTTTTTAAGTCGGGCACGTGGAATTGTCTGATACCCAACTGACCTGGAGAACACACGGGAAGAGAGGGTGTGAATTGGAAGAAACGAATACAGTATGTATAGAGCTTTAAGGAACACAGACGATTCAATCGGTGGTTTAAAAAAAAAAAAGTTCTTCACAATATAATATAAAACATTTAAAAGAAAACACACAGGTAAACACACTCCTCCATACCTGGAGGGAGGACTCATGATAGATGGTGGCAAGTCTTTGCAAAAATTTTATTCCAGATGGAGCATTGTTTTGAGAGACACATCACTGCAAATCAAGAATCCCAGTTTACAATTAGCAGGGTACCATGTAAAAAGAATAATGTGAAAAATTTGAAATTAAGTACCACGGGTACTTTTCAAGGACAGCTTTTTAAAAGAAAGTTAATATTGGTCTTCTTGGTGGATAAGACCATTGGTAGCTCTGCTATCAAAATGCTGCTGATGATGATGATGGTGATGATGATGATGACAACTGCAACAGATAAGGATGATGATGATAGTCAACTTACATATTTTCTTAAATGGCCATTATTGTGAACTAAAACTATTCTAGAATGAAGAAAAAATCATCTCGGTGAATGTTCCTTTCCCTTATCCATTATTATGTTTTTGCTTTTGTGTCCTCAGTGCTTAGCTCAAAGTCTAGCATATAATAACCACTTAATAAATGCTTATTATTGACTATTTGATTAACTTACATTGATCATTCAAAAAGTTTTGGGGATGAGAAACATTACAAATTTTCCTTAAGATGGGAAAGATCATACAGGAGCCCAAGTCTCCTTTTATTCCAGAAATTATCTAAAAAGAGAATCAGGTTGAATAGGAATCAAGAAATCCAAAGAAACATATCAGTTAACTCCTTTAACTGGTCAAGAACTGCACAAAAAGATAGCCAAAAACCTATAGACATTGGAAGAAGAAACCTGCGGAGCAGCTAACTTTTTTTTTTTTTTTTTTTTTTTTTTTTTTTTTTTTGCTTTTTTCTGAGGCAATTGAGGTTAAATGACTTGCCCAGGGTCACACAGCTAGGAAATGTTAAGTGTCTGAGACCAGATCAGAGCTGGTGCTCTATCCACTGTGCCACCTAGCTGCCTCCTAGCTGCCTCCCCCTCCCCCCAGGAGGGGGAGTAAACAGACTTCTAGTAAACAAACTAGAAGTCTAAGATAGCCTCCCAAACAGGGAAACCCCAAGGGAGATAAAAGCTACAATGTCCTGATAAGGAAAGGGAAGGAAGGGAGGGGGAAGAGAAACATGGCAGTTTCTTGATGGAGAGTCAACCACAGAGATCTAAGCAGTGTCATTTAAGAATGTCAGTGCTCTAAGCACAAACAAAGCAAGGAAAGTAAAAGCCAGTATCTCAAACCCTGGAAAGTACTGTCAGGGCCTGATTATATATTCTTATCCAAGGGACACATGGGATGAGAAGGGACACATTCTAATCCTGGCCCAGAAGAGTAAATGAATGAGACTGAGACTAGGGATGTGATTAAACAGAAGAAAACACCAAATATTATTAAGATATATTATGGGTTAATAATTCTCAAAAAAGAAAAAAATGGCTTTGTCACAAAAACTATTAAAAGAACCTGAAAGAAATTAAACAAGAATAAAAACAGAATTATAAACAAAAATAGGAGGTCTAGAGGAAAGAATTGGAAGGAAAATAAATAATTTAAACAAGAATACAGAAAACATTATTCAAGTAATGGACTCCCTGAAAACCAGAATAGATCATGTTATTGTTGTTCAGTTGTATCTGATTCTTTGTGACCTCATTTGATGTTTTCTTGGAAAAGATACTGGAGTGATTTGCCATTTCCTTTTCTAGTTCATTTTACAGATATGGGATTGAGATAGACAGGGTTAAGTAAAGTACCAAAATAGGGAGTGCCTGAGGTACATTTGAACTCAGAACTCCAGGTCTAGCACTCCATCCACTGTGTCATCTAACTGTCCTTGAATAGATGATAACAAAATAGACAATGGTTCTAGGAGTGAATATTATAACAACATTGAAAGGCTAAAAAAAAAAAAAAGATATCTATTATCAAAACTAATTGTCCAAAAATGTAAAAAAGAATATGTTCATGGGACTGCATGAAAACCAAAGCCCCTCCCCACTTCTACTCCTCAAAAAAGCTGATGCCCTATTTTAAGATATCATAAGTGAAAACTCTCCAGATTTATGAAAATACAAGGGCAAGGTGAAAATAGGAAGATTCTACCAGTTGATTCCTGGAATATCTCTAAAATGAAAATATAATAGAAATATCATAACTCAATCCTGAGCTTCTGGTGAAGGAATTTTTTTTAAATGTGTTCAAGCATCCAAAAAGAAAGAGCTCAAACACCAAAATCAACATCACACAAGAGAAAGCAGAAAAAAATTTGGAACTCAATATCAAAAAGGGAAAAGCTAATGACTTATAGCCAAGAATAATTTACCCTGCAGGGTAAATTAATGAAATAGAGAGCTTTGGGGCACCCTAGTTGAAAAGACCATAAGTGGGTAGAATAAAGGAAAAGAATAGTCACAAACAAAACAAACCTCAACTTGGGGTGGGAAGGATTTTAAAGGTAGGATTAAAAGAAGTGACAAAAGACCCAGCAATCTGGAAAAGGGAAGGAAGGAGAAGTAAAACAGAAGCAGATAGCTTCAATTACATATCACTAGTGTTGATCTCAATCTTCCTGTTCCACCATGAAAGGAAATACACAATTAGCTACCATAACTATAAAAGTGAATGGCTTGAACTCACCCATAAAATGGAAATAAATAGAATGAAATAGCAAACAGAATCCAGTCATATGTTATATACAAGAATTAGATTTGAAATATAAATATTCATAAAGTTAAAATGACAGATTTTAGAGGAATAAATTATCAAACTTTAGGTGAACTCACAAAAGTAGGGGTAGAAATCATGATCTCCCATAGAATAACAATAAAAAATAGACATGCTTTAAAGAGATGAACAAATTACATTATTCTTAAAAGCTCCATAAACTACAAAATAACACCAATACTTTATATATATATATATATATATATATATATATATATATACATATATTCTCTCAAACCTCCCAATTTCATAATTTACTCATTTCCCATGACCTACTTACTCTTCCACCCAACCTCACCTGTATTCAAAGATGATTATAACCTTGACTTAGCTATCACCTACAAGTATTCTATTTCATGTTCATGAATTCTGAAATTATTTTATCTAATCAGAATTTATTGTCCTTCCAATTCTCCCTCTGCCTTACATCTCCAACACTGTTCTTCAACCTCACCATAACCTCCAATATTTCTATCCCTCCATTTTTTTTTCCTGAATTGGCTACATTCTTTTCCATTCCCCACCTTAATCCCTTAATAAATCAGTCTTCTACACTATCTACTTTCTTGCCCCCTCATTTCATTGAGGATCTTGCTCTGCCAAGCCTCAATCTGGAATTCCTTCAACTATACTCTGTATTCACTCCTCATAAGCTACTGAACAAAGCTGGAGAAAATATCAAAACTTGGTCCGCTATAAATTTATGTTATATGACTTTAACTGGGTCCTTACTGTGCTAAGACAATCCTTTTATAACAAGGAGGAACAGTTCTTAATTATGTTAGTATATCAAATAACAAGACTATAGATTTGGAGGACATAGAGGTAGTGCAAATGGTAAGACAATGGTTCTTCAACTCACCAAAAGGAATAAAGATTTGATACCTTTTACATGTGAAGCTTTGTGAGCAGATGCACAGCCTGGATTTGTTTAGATGATACAATTTTTCTTAGACGTGAATGTAAAAGTGAAAATTATTATAATTTTCCTCATGAAATATAAATAATAATCACTAGCATTTAAATAATACTTTAAGGTTTGCAAAATACAAATATTACCTCATTTATTAAGCATTCAGGAATTACATTTGTACTCTTTCTTACCTATATCATTCAACTAAGGGAAGGAATTTTTATTTCATCATTTCTGCACAAATTGGGAAAATTCTAATGTGAAACCTCCTTCTGATAATCTAAGATAAATTCTAGATAGTTAGGCATATAGTAGTGTCTAGGGAATAAGGAGGCCAGTCCATGAGGAACCTATGCCTCTTAGACTTGGTAGATGCACCATGGACTGATGCCCTTTTGACTAAATTTATTTTCAGATTAAGATGATAGAAGCTGGATCTGCTTATTTCTTTACTATATCCTCACTGAGAATCTTTCCCATGTTATTAATAAGTAAACTTCTTTTCTGTTAAGAGCTAGGTGATTTATAAGTATTATTTCCTTTTAGTGTCACTTAATTATTGGCTTGAGTCAGACCTGGCCCACAGCTCTCTACTTCTTAATAAACTTCAGTGATTCCCAATTTCCTCTGTGATCAAAAATAAATTCTTTTATTTGAAAATTAAAACTAGAAACTGAGTGGAGTCTCATCAGTTATAGAATAGATGTAAATGTTATGCAACATTATTGTTTTATTAGAAATGATCAGTGGGATGATTTCAGAAAGGCCTGGAGAGACTTACATGAACTGATGCTAAGTGAAGTGAGTAGAACCAAGAGAACATTGGAAACAACAAGATTTTGTGATGATCAACTCTGATGGACATGGCTCTTTTCAACATTGTGTTGAAATGGAGAGAGTCATCTGCACCCAGAGAAAGGACTATGGGGACTGAATATGGATCACAAAATAATATTTTCATCTTTTTTTGTTGTTGTCTACTTGCTTTTTGTTTTTCTTTTTCATTTTCCCCCTATTCTGATTCTTCTTGTACAACATGATATATGTGGAAATATATATAGAAAAATTGCACATGTTTAACATATATATTAAATTACTTGCTGTCTAGGGGAGGGGTGGGGGAAGGAAGGGAGAAGAATTTGGAACACAAGGTTTTGCAAGGGTGAATTTTGAAAACTATCTTTGCATATATTTTGAAAATAAAAAGTTATTACTAAAAAAAAAGCAAAAGCAACTAAGATTTCTCTTTTGCTTATTGTAAAGAGGAGCTAAATTTGGCTTTGAGGAGAGAATGCAGAAAAATGATCCTAGAATCATGGCCTCTGAGCCTGTTTCCATTCCTGATATATTCCTTTGAATTCCTTATTTACATCAACATTCTTGAGCACTGAGAATCACAACCTTGGTATATACTATATACAACAACTAGGTAATAGTTGATTTCTATAGGAAAATTATTTCATCCTAGTATTCCAATACTGTGGGTCTAAAGGTACAGAGTGATGCTGAAACTAATTACAAGCACTTGATAAATTAGTAAAATAATGTCTCTGCAGCTATAAGTACTGCATTATTTTTATCTTATTCTTGATCAAAAAAGTATCCAATAATTGACCAGTTGACATCCAAAGATCAAATAATAATTCCAAAATTACTATCCCAAATCCATTAATCAATTACTGATCATCCAAAATTGATTATCTATTTCCAATAACTAATTATCAATACTCCTCCCCTTTGGACACATACTTTAGTAATCCATGTGAGCAAATGAGAAGTTATTTGGATGTTAAAAATGCTAGAAGAGCCAAAACAATGAGTATGTATATGTATACATATATGTATAGGGTTCCTTATTTCCATTTTTTTCATATTCTTTGTTTTAACTACCTTTCTTAATGAGGGGAGAAGAGGGTAGTGAAAAATTGTCATTAAAACTTAAATTCTAAGGAGTCCAATGTAGTACCAGTATTCCATGAATAATAGAGAAAGAAACTAATGATTTCAAATAAAACTAAATGGCATTAAAAATGGAAATAAATCTTCTGTTAAAAAAAATAATGAGCAACCTGATTTTAGAGAGGCCTGCCTGGGAAAGATTTATACTAATTGATGCTGAGTGAAAGAAGCAGAACCAGGAATACATTGTACACAATAACAAGAATGTGTAATGATCTACTATGAAAAACTTGGTTCTTCTCAGCAGCTCAATAAAACAAAACAATCCCAATAGACTTTGGACAAAAAATGCCATCTGTATCCAGGAAAGGAACTATGGAGATTGAATATAAATCAACACATGCTATGTTCACTTCTTTTTTCTGTTGTTTTTTTTTTTCTTTCTCTCCCGTGGTTTTTCCTTTTGTTCTGATTTTTCTCTTCCAACATGATACATAAAGCAATGTGTATTAAAAAATAAATTATTTAATTTAAATACAAACAGAAGTAAGTCAAGATCTTAAATCCCTTCTAATAATCGAATAAAGTTAGATTGTATTTTTCTATTCCTTGTAAAATCCTGAACACCTTCAGATTGGTCAGGAATAAAAGTAAATCACTTGCTAATAAAAGCAATTATTTTATATATCATTGTACTACAAAGCTTATTCCAATATGACCAAATAGATATGTAATATCAAATATAAAATGATCCTATCTCTATCTTTAAAGATAACATAAGCTGTTAGCATACAATATTCAAAATAAAATCATAATTTATCACTGGAGAGTTTAATAATGGTTATTATATAACTATGTTTCATGAAATAGATCCACTTAATTGCAAAGGACCTTTTTTTTTTCTGAAGTTATTCTCATGTTCAGATAACAGATTGAAGTTCATACCTTGATAGCCCAGTAAAATGTCATTAGAGTTCAACATATTTTCCATATCACAACTTGCTTCATAAATTTCAAACCCTAAATGATCTAAACAACAAATATAATATACTGGTTATATAACTGAGACTTTATATTTCTCAAGAACTAAGTCTGTTATGGTTAAATAGAACTCAGTATTGTAAATAAGCTAGAGTAAGGATTTACTAACTGAATTTTATGATAAAGTGCATGAATTGGTAGACCACTTCAA
>JAJPUD010006356.1:55616-121599 GCA_023553655.1 Myrmecobius fasciatus
AGAAGAAAAAACAACCTAAGAAGGAAAACAAAATACATGGAAATATTCACAGAAAGCGTTAAAATGCTGTGCTGTGGTCCACACTCAGTTCCCACAGGCCTTTCTCTGGATGTATATGACTATCTTCATCGCTGAACAATAGGAACTGGTTTGAATCACATTATTTTTTAAGAGAACCATGTCCATCAAATTTGATCATCCTATAGTCTTGTTGCTGTGTATAATGTTCTCCTGGTTCTGCTGATTTCACTCAGCATCAGTAGTCATGTAAAGTTTCAAAAATATAACATTAATAGGGGCAGCTAGGTGGTGCAGTGGATAGAGCACCAGTCCTGAAGTCAGGAGGACCTGAGTTCAAATCTGGTCTCAGACACTTAACACTTCCTAGCTGTGTGGCCCTGGGCAAGTCACTTAACCCCAATTGCCTCAGCAAATAAAAAAAATTAAAATTAAAAAAAAAAGAATTTTGTGATATCAGATTAAATGTAAAAAAAATTAATAAATGACATTAGTTAATATGTAAAATCAGTGGTATAAATTAGAGGTTAAAATGCTGATACTTTTAACAGGATAGTAACCTATGATAACATTAATCTGAAGCTTTAAACCAGCTATGTTATTGTATATATTCTCATATAAAAATTCACAAAAACTTTCTACCATCCTCTAATTCGTACCAAAGGGGGGAAAAAGTGTTTCAACATCAAAATGAAAACTTTTTCAAACATGGAACAAATTTCAGTGACATAACAAAAATGTTAATTCAAAGAGAAACACAGACTGTGACTGATGAGTTAGAAAATAATAGTTCAATGATGCTGAGTGAAATCAGCAGAACCAGGAGAACATTATACACAGCAACAAGACTATACAATGATCACTTCTGATGGACATGGGTCTCTTCAACAATGATGTGATTCAAACCAGTTCCTATTGTTCATCGATGAAGATAGTCATATCCATCCAGAGAGAGGCCTGTGGGAACTGAGTGTGGACCACAACACAGCATTTTAACACTTTCTGTGAATGTTTGCTTGCATTTTGTTTTCCTTCTTAGTTTGTTTTGGTGTTTTGTTTTGTTTTTTCTATTTCTGGATTTGATTTTTCTTGTGCAGCAAGATAACTGTGTAGATATGTATACATATATTGGATTTGTCATATAATTTAACATATTTAGCATGTATAAGATTAACTGTCATTTAGGGGTGGGGAGTGGGGGGAAGGAGGGGAAAAGCTTGGAACAAAAAAAAAGTTTTGCAAAGGTCAATATAGAAAAATAACTCATATGTTTTGTAAATAAAAAGCTTTTAATAAAAAAAAAGAAAACAATAGTTCAAGAAATAAAATAATAAAAAATACTCATTCTTTCTATGACTGAGCCCATTTAGGATGATTACAAACATTCAATCCCTTCACACAGTCAGTGTAATACTTAATAATCCCACATGAAATTCAATATATAAATTAATTAAATGCTATAAAACTGATTACAACTACTTAATTGCTTGGCCTATTTTTCCCTTCTCATGGAATGGTTATTATTATATGCAATATATTTTGGAATGAGAGGGAATTTTTCCCTGTTTAATAATTTATTTCCCTCTTCATTCAAAATGACCATCTCAAAAACAAAGTGAAATTATATAACTATTCAGTTATACTCTAAATATTATTTTAAAAACTACTGTCTTTCCAAATTTACTGAACTGCTTATATAATCCATAGTATACTTTTAAGGGCACTGAGATAGAAGTTTTGTGGGGAGGGAGGGTTTCTCTTGTGAAGTCATACTTGTTTTGGATTTAACTACTTATAGACGTTCTGTCACTGTCACAAACACAAACATACATACACATATACATAAATCACACACATTAATATTGGGAAATCATTTATTTCTCATCTTTCAATTGCATATTTGGTTTACTCTGAGATTTTTAAAGACTTGTTTTAGAATTCTGTTTTATATACTCTTCCTAGGAAGAGCAGGATATACATAGAATACAGTGGTGATCAGGCACAGCTATACAGTGACATAAGGCCAAGGTTATTTACTATTCTAGATCCAGGAAGTGCTTTCTTTCCTGTGACACCCTCACAATACTCTGTACTAATTGCAGTGTCTCTGGTGGACATTCAGCTACTCACCTTGGGATTGCTCTTCCCTGTAGGTTGATTTTAAATCACCAGGATAACTTCCTGGGTATCTTAAAATTAACCTAAACAGACTCGAGAGAGCCAATTGTTAAATTTTCAGTGTGACCATTTATACCTTGGAAAACAGTAAAACTATAAATTAGGACTTTATTATTTTGTTTGTTTTCTGGAATTAAGAAAGTGATGAAAAAAATGTTGATAATGAAGATTAAGCTCAAGAGTGGGATTTGTGTATTTTTTTTTTGAGAGCATATAGCTAAACACACCTATCTACATATATCTCTCTTAAGTCCCCATCTGACTATCATCTCTGTTGCTCTTCCTTATAACTGCTTCCTTCCTCAAATCACAACCTCTTTGTATCTATGTTGGGGTATGAGAGAGAAGTGTCTCTGCTCCTTCAAACACTCTAAATTAACTCTCCATTTGCTGAATAGGGTATCTTCCTCTGGGTAAGTAAAGTCCTCCTCGAAATTACACCTCATCCCCCTTGCAGCTTTTCTCCCTACAGACAGCTCTTGCCTGTACTCCTTCAAACCAGTGAATTCCTCAACATTCCAGGGCTTAATTTTTTTTGGCTGTTTTTGTTTTTAATGATAATTTATTTTTCCCCAATTACATGTAAAAACAATTTTTAACATCTGTTGTCTTTTTTAATTTTGACTTCTAAATTCTATCCCTTTCTCTCTTCTCTCATCCCTCCCTGATACAGTTAGTAATCTGATATAGATTATATATGTGTAATCCTATAAAACATTACCACATTAAAGATTTAACTATTTAAAGCCTTTCAGGGTAGGTATTAACCATTTATTAATACATAAAAACCTCATAATCTATGAGGATATCCTATAAATACATCAACTGAGGGAAAACCCTTTCTTTATAATGTACTTTTCCTTTCAGTTAAATATTTATTTTCCCCAAAAAATCAATAAGGGTACTTTTGAGCACATTTATACATAATCCCAAATTCAAGAAAGCTTTCTAGTGAATTGAAGAGTCCCAAGCACTGTTTTCTTGGATGATTGATTCTTCCAGTGCCTTATGTTAAAAAGTCTCAGAAAAACCTTTGCAATCACAAACAATCTAAAAATTAACATTTTTCCATTAGCATATACACTTATCATAACATAACTAGTAAACCTGAGGAATTATATTCACTTTCAAATTCATGATCATGCAATTTTTTTTCAAGTAGATATCATCTTACAAAAATTTTATATGTTATCACCTGGCTTAGTGCTTGCTTGCAAAAGGTTTCCCAGTGCAAAGGTAATGAATTAAAGAAAAGGAAAAAAAGAAAATAAAACTTCCTCCTTCAAACGGAAAGTTAATGATCTCCTAAATGGAAGAGGGAATGTAAAGTAGACTGAAGGTTACCTCCTTACTGTCAAGTAAAGAAATCACATTATCCTTGATGAAAATCCCTACAACACTAAAGACACCCAAAGTTCCTTCACAAAGTCTTAAAAAATAGAGGGCAATCCAAATCGTGATCCAAATTCATCTTTCACTAAGACAAGCTGACTAACTTAAAAAAAAATCAGTCAAATGCAGAAAAGCCCCAAAGAGGCTTTAATCCCCAAAAGGGATTGGGATTTGGGGATGATTGCTTGGGTTTCTAGGCCATCAGGAAAACCATGTCTGACTGCCCTGCAGTCCAAAGGATATCATACAATTTGTTAGAGATCTAAGTCAGATCAAAAATGGGGGAGAAAAAAGAACACTGATGAGCTACCAGAATGCTTTAGTCAAATAATAACAATACAATATCACTACTGCCTAGAAAGCTATCAACAGCAACAAAAATATTCTATCATACACAAGAAAGAAACTATAAAGGAAATACTCTAGAAAACTAATTGTCCACTTATAGTCAAATCAAAGGAAGTTTGAAAATTTTTCAATTTCTCTACTAGATTCCTGTAATACCAGGGATATCCAAGAAGTAGAGTCCTTGATGTAAAATCTATCCAGGAGTCCTTGAAAAAACTTCTCAAACAAATCCCTACAGTGTAATGTATTTAGTCTTTTATAGTATCCCTCCAACACCTTATCCCTAGCTGTACTCTGGGGACAAGGGGAAGGGAATAAGCATTCATATACTGCCAATTATGTTCGAGGCACTGTCCTTTTTTATGATTATTATCTTACTTGATCTTCCTAAAATAGAGTGAGGTAGGTGATGTTATTCCAATTTCACAGTTGAGGAAACTGAGGCAGGCAGAATTTAAGTGAGTCACAAGTCTAGTAAGTGTCTAAGGTTGGCTTAGAACTCAGGAATTTCTGACTCCTTGTCCAATGCTCTATTTATAGTATCACCTAACTACCAACAACAATACCTAATATTTAGATGGTGCTTTACAAATATTATCTTGTTTATTCACAGTCTTGAATTTGGTTCCCAGAGGGTGGCTACCATTTTAAGGCTCTAGGGATGTCTTGTGAATGCCAACTCCTACTGCCATAGCTATAGTTCAAACAAACAAAGAACATGTTTTTTACTGACTTGTTAGAAGCAAATAAAAACCAGATATCACAAATCCAGGCAAGGGAACCTATTGACTACTTTCCTTGAAACTCAAGAGATTCTCTCCCATCTTCAAGTTGAATTCTTGTATTTCTGTGTTAGATTTGGCTGAAAAAACTGGCAAAGCAAAAGAAAACTAAGCAACAATAACAAAATCACATCTTTCTTATAGCAGCCTCATAAAAATTCATTAAATACAGAAGATAAAGCCACCATGTGATCATGGGCAAATTCCTTTAAGAAAGCAGCTCCCCTTTTCAGGGCTTGAAAAGGGGTTTTATATATATATATATATATATATATATATATATATATATATCTTAGTAGCAATAATCAGTTAGTCAGTGAGTATTTATTAATCTTCTACTATGTGCTAGGCACTATGTTAAGCTTAAGGGATGCAAAGAAAAACAAATGACAGTCCCCTGCCTTTGGGAAGCTTACAATCTAATAGAAGCAAAGACCTGCAAACAACTAGGGAATGAGGGAGGGAGGGAAGGAAAGAGGGAAGGACGGAGGAAGAGAGGGAAGCAGAGAGGGAAGGAAGGAAGCAGGGGGGGAAGGAAAGAAGGAAGGAGGGAAGGAAAGAGGGATGGAAGAAAAACAGAAGGGAAGGAAGGAGGGAAGGAATGAAGGAGGGAAGGAGAGAGGGAAGGAAGGAGGGAAGGAAGGAGGGAAGGAAGAAGGGAAGGACAGAGGAAAGGGGGAGGGAGAGAGGGGAAAAAAGGAAAGAGAAAGGGAAGAAAGGAAGAAAGGAAGGACAAAGGAAAGGATGGCAGGGAAAGAGGAAAGAAAAAAAGGAGGGAGGGAAGAAAGGAAGAAGATAGGGAGGGAGGGAAGAAAGAAAGGAATTTTCATCCTCAAGGACTTTATATTTTGTCAGGCATGCAAAATATATACATGTAAGTATTTAGCTAGCATAGAGACCCCACTTGCCTGAGACTCATAAAGCCTGGTGATTTGCATTACTCTCTATACTATACTCTGACATTTTATTTTTATTTACCCCAGGTTTATTAGTGGAGGGTGAATACTTCTAATTAGCAAAAGTAGACTTCCGAAATCTCAAACTCATTGGATTACTAACAAATCCCAACTCTGGCATCCTGAGGATGATACTAATTACTGCAAAAGTTAAAGCTTATATCTAAGCCACCCCAAAGGAAAAAGAAAAAGAGATACTCAATACACAGTATGAATCAGGAATGAGACAGATCATTTATTCCTATACAAAAAGCAAGAAAAATCATAATTTAACAGGATTTCAATAGTTTAACTAGAACCATGGTTATAATCTGGTTACAGTTAACTTTCATCAAAACATAAAACAGTTTTAAAGTTTGCAAATTATTTTACATTTTACTTCCCATACCAGTCTCAAAGCAATCAATCAATCTGTTATTGCATCATTTTTTTTTTTTGTGCAGGAGAAATCATATCTACAAGAAAGAATAATCTGATAAAGGAAATACAATGCAAGTAAACCTCAATAGAGAACATGAAAATGTTATGTTGTGGTCCACATTTCACATCCCTCTCTCTAGGTGTATATGGCTCTCTTCACCGAACAATTGGAACTAGTTTGAAGCAGCAATCAATCAATCTGACTAGTCTTTCTGGGAGCCTCCTTCTTTGTATAGGCATTTAACCCTGATTTCAGCCGCTGTTTCCTTGGTGGATGCCATAATTGCTCCATATCTGTCATTACTGCTGCCATCTTAGAACGCCAAATTCTACTACTGCTACTGCAACTATAATTGTCAGAATTTTCAAAACTCACAAGGGCACCTGTTCATAGAAAGAAAATACAGAAGAGGAGAAAAAACAGCACAAGCTCACTTGACACTAGCTGTTAAGTAGGGGAGATCACCATGATAATGGGGTCTTTTTCACTCTTAACTGGAGTCAAATCTTGTTACCAGGGTAGCTATAGTCAAGAAGTGTCAGGCAGAAGCTGTCCCTTTTCTTAAAAGCTCCCCTGAGTCATCAATTCTTTTGGCTCTGTAGCCAATTATGAGACTTTCAATGATGAGTCATATGTGACTGACAGTCTCAGAGCTCCCATATAATTTAACCAGAAAAAGGCATAACAAAACTATTATAAATACATAACATACACAGAATTCTGTGAAAAATTATTTTTAAAAGATCATTTAACAACACTATTGTATATTGCCCCTCATTAAAGTCCTCTCTTCTGCTGTCTCAATATGGTATCAAGATAACCAATAGGGACTTGGAGCCAGTAGAATGCAAATTTTGTAAGTTCCCACTAAGGCTTTAATGATGGTTCCTAATTATTGAGTCCCTCTGTCATTCAAGGATCAGCCTAGCTACATACAGAGGATCTTATAACCAAAATGTGGATATCAGATAATGATTTTTTTTTTAGCCAGAGGAACTTATGAAACCATCTTTTTGTGATATCTTTACCCTGATCCCTTATGATATTACCAGTTTCTACCTGGAGTCCCCTTTTCCCCAACCCACAACATGGGTGAGGAGTGAAAATATGACAAAATGTCCACCATGGAACTTATAAAACTAAGAATTAAAAAAGTTTTGAAAATTTGTGGGTAATCAGTGTACTCATCCTGATGAAATAACATATGCTTTAAAGCATTGAAGTATATTGCATAATCCCTGGAAATTGTTGTTTGTTCTTAGTTCTTGAAGAAGGCCATCTCTGGAGGGCATCAGATGATAAAATGCCAGGCAAGTGATTTAACTCTTGGAATGAGGGGGTTGTACTAGATAACCTAGTATTGACCTTGCTGTGTAATCTCTTCCCTCTCCACTCTATGATCAACAAGCTTTTGAATTAATATTCCTAAAGCTCAGGGCTGATCATGTATAAAGGAATTATAAATTTCTCTATTTGGTATTTAAAGCCTTCATACTTTAGATCCAGCCTACCTAATCTTCAAGAACTGTGACTTCTGGGGTAGAATAAAGAGCTAACTATGAATTCAAGAAGGAATGAGCCCTGGAAATTGTGTGACAAACTGCAGAAAGTATAAGAAAGCCTAAGTTACCAGTTAGCAGAGATGGGTATCACAGTCTTATCTGATTCTGGTACCTTATTCATTCAGGTGTGATGTTGTGACAAAACAGGGCACTTATAGATCATTAAATAGTTAACAAAGGGTGGTTGACTGAGCAGCAACCTAGCTGCTATAAAATGTTTTCCTTTACCTCCATATAAAAATGGGACTATTCAATGGGACAGGATGTAATGACCCACATGATCTTCTAAGTCCACTAAGTCTGAAAGGCCCTGACCTCTCCTGGATATTATGGAGTTATGGACTGTTATGCTCCCAAGTAACCAGGAAGGAACCATGTCAACACAACTAGAGGCTACCAGGAAGCTATCTCAAACTTGAGCCTTACCCCAAACCCTGGGCCAATTTGCTTTGTCACCTTTTAGGTCCTAAACCATGTTGTAGGGAGACAGGTGAGGGGAATCTAGGTAGATATTGGTCCTATCAAAGGGAATTAGGGTGAAAAAGGAAATCCAAGCCCTACAGTCTTCTCTAACACCATCCAGGGACATGTCTGATCTATGGGTGTCTGTGTCTCACTTCCAGATATTCTATATCCACTCTTCTCCCTAACATTGAATGTATTGGGGAGAGAGTGTACCCCAGGTTTATAAAGGAAATCTTTTGTAGTAACTCTTTTTACTATGTCATCTCAGTATAAATGCCTTTGCTTTAAGATAATTGTGTCTACTACCTGACTATTAAAGCTAAGCTTACTGCTGATGGCTTGTGAGCTATAGTTTTAGGAGCACAGGGAAACAGTGAAAGTGGTCATCCACCTGAGGACCCAATACACAAATCTGTGAATGCCAACATAGTGAAGCTAGGAAACTTGTAAGCACAGTTAAGGCAGTGGTGACCAGAGAATATTTTATTTATTTATTTGCTGAGATTTTAGGGTTAAGTGACTTGCTCAGGGTCACACAGTTAGGAAGTGTTAAGTGTCTGAAACTAGAACCAGAGAATAATTTAATATCCCTTATAATTTAGTTTTACTTATGCTACATTAACTTACTCAAAAGACTTGTTACTATGACTAGTTATTTGTGCAATTGTTACAATTTCTTTTCTTCTTGCTCTCTTCTAGGGAGTTTGTTCCAAAATAAATATTTCTTTCTACTTGCATGTCTATGGTTTTGTCATTTTTGATCATTTTCCTTAAGGGGGAAAGGACCATTATTTTAAATCTTTTAAAGTTAACATACCATTTTTTAAGCTAAGTAGAAGTGTGGACTTCTCCAGAGTAATAGATGGGGAGTTACTTGACAAATGGACATTTTAATTATATTTCTCTTTCTCTTTTCTTGAGTTGGCAGGCAGTTTCTGGAACTAGGTCTTTAAATATTACATGTCAAAAACACCTGCATTGTTTCCCTCCTCTTATGCTGGTACAATTATTTTCTTGAACTAAAGTTCCCAAGAAAAAATTCTTATACTGGAGTAATAAAGGTCCCTCTGGTCTTTTTTAATGAATGTGAAATAGAAGTCATTTAGCATTGTTCAAACAGCTGTATTCAATTATTGCTGAGTATTTTAACCAGCTAGTGGTCTCAAATTTACAATTATTCACAGCAATTTATTAAAAATGGTGAAAGGGTTCTATTGACCAGCATTTCATAGTTATAAAAGTAGAATTATTATACTATTCCATCAATATTTCATTTGGGGGTGGGATGCGGGGGACAATCTTAGTGTTCCCAAAATCAAATTACTTCTTTGTTGTTGTTTGTATATATTCTATTAGTCAGATAATAAACATTTTTTCAGCCCCTATTACATGTCAGGCACTCTGCAAAGTGTTAGGGATATAAAGAAAGACAAAATACAGCGCCTGCTCTTAAGGAGTTCACTCTAATGGTGATAACAGTATGAGAACATTTGTGTACAAGAAGATAAATTGGTGGTTATCAATCAAGGAAAGGCTCTAGTATAAAGGAGATATTAGAAAAAGCTACTCACAGAAAGTAAGATTTTTACCTGGTATTCAAAGGAAGCCAGAGAAAGTAGGAGATGGAGATAAGGGAAAGAGCCAATGAAAATTCCTGGAGTCAAGAAACTCCCAGTGTTGTGTGAGAGGAGCAGCAAAGAATTTGGGAGAGGAGGAGTAAGGTATAAAAAGACGGGAAAGGTAGGAGGAGGTCAAAAAAGACTCTGAAGGAAGGTTTATGACTGATTTATAATTTTATATAATTTATAACTGATCCTAGAGGTAATAGGAAAACTTTGAAATGTTATGAATATGAGAGGTAGGGAAAGGCCTATGAAATGGTCAGGTCTACACTTTAGAAGGAGTAGCTAGGTGGCACAGTGGATAGAGTGCTGACCTTAGAGTCAGGAGGACCATAGTTTAAATCTAGCCACAGTGATTATTAGATAGCCACAGCACTTATTAGATGTGTGACTCTGGGCAAGTCACTTAATCCTGTTTGCCTCAGTTTTCTCATCTGTAAAATACTCTGGAGAAGAAAATGGCAAACCATTCTAATATCTTGACTAAGAAAACACCAAATAGGATCATGCAGAGTGATCATAATGACTAAAATGACTGAACACACACAATACTTTTAGGAAGATCAGTCTGACAGCTGAGTAGAGGATGGATTGGAATAAGAAAGATCTGAAACAAGGAAACTAACTAGGAGACTATGGCAACAGTTCAAATGTTAAGTGATACAGAGATTGTATTTTGCCTTTCTTTGTATCCTAGAAATTACCACAATGCCTAGCACATAATAGATGCTTAAATGTTTATTGGGCCTGCAAAAGGGTAGTATAATTCTGAGAGTGGCAAATGAATGACAAGGCCATATATAAGAGCTATTACTATAGAAGTGTGTTATATAGGTGAAGGAGACAAGCTAGATGAGTTGCCCATTGTGGAGTTAAAACCACTGAATCCTGTTTATAAAAACAGAACTTCCTGGTAGTTATCATCAGTCCCAAATTTTGGGACTTTCTAGATTTTCAAACTTGAAATTAAGTAATATCTCATCTGAAATATTTATACATACTCTGCTTCCACCTTTTTTTTTCCTGATGCAATTGGGGTTAAGTGACTTGCCCAGGATCACACAGCTAGGAAGTGTTAAGTAACTGAGGCCAAATTTGAACTCAGGTCCTCCTGACTTCAGGTGCTCTATCCACTGTGCCACCTAGCTTCCCCTCCACCACTTTTTTTATGGGTACTTTTCTTATATAGTCATTATTACAGATGAATGGGATAAAAACTACATTTACTCCATTTCATCGATGATACTTTAATTAGGTGAGAACATATTTCAGTCAATCAATCAAAAATTCAGACTAAATATGAAAGGTCTTCCAAACTAGAACAAAGCTGCACCAAAAAAAGAAAAAAAAATTGAATCAGACTAGAAAACTTGAGAAAATTGATCACATCCCATGGATTGACTATAAACTATTAATTAAGTTGAGAAAGTATTTACAGACATTGAAGTGTGTGTGTGAGACTTTCCAGCACATCTCAGAATAAGAATAACATGGCAAAGGTCTCAGGTTAGATTTAAACCTAGACCAGGTGTTTGTTCCCAATGCTGCCTCTTTAACCAAGATATTCTAAATAATATTCCAAGATCATTTGGAAGTTATGCCTGCATTATCAGGAATCCAAAGTCGGCTGGATTCATGGCTCTACAAAGAGCTAGACAAAAAACCTATTATGTTGTTAAGTTGTTTCAGTCATGACCCCATTAGGATTTTCATGGCAAAAATACTGAAGTGTTAATTTCCTTCTCCATCTTATTTTACAGATGAAGAAACTGAGGTAACTAGAGTTAAATGATTTGCCCAGGGTTACACAGTAAGAGTCTGATTTGAATTCAAAAAGATGAGTTTCCGTTGTGCCACCTGGCTGTCCAGGTAAAACTATGCTGTACATGTTACCCTACAAATGGGAAATCAAGGATTTTAAACATGCAAGAGATGTGGCTTTTCCTTTAGCTCCATCCTGGGAAGAGAAGACACAAGCAATTTTATATAAACAAGATATATACAGTATAAATTGAAGATAATTTCAGAAAGGATGCATTAAGATTAAGATGTAGAAAAGTTTAAAGAAGACATTGTCACTGGGTCTTAAAGAATATGTAGAGATATAAAGTGTAAGAATACGGAGAGACAGGAAGAGTAATTTTTTTCTTTCTTATCTCTATCTCCTAGCTTCATCTTTCCTTCAAATATCACTTGGAATCTTACTTTCTTCAGGAAACCCGTCTTAGAAAATACCTAGAGTTGGGAGGTGAAAGATTACAAAGAACATCCAGGAGCCAGTGTTATTAGTGCAAAATGAGTGAAGGGTAAGTAGGAGAAGACTGGAAAGATAGGAAAGGACCACATTATGAAAGGTTTTAAAAGTCAATCAGAGGATTTTATATTTATTCTTGGGAGTCAATAAAGATTATTGGATGGGTGTGTATACATGGTTTCTTCATTGTTTATTTTAATTCCTTCAATTTCTTTTTCTTCTCATTACTAAAACTAATATTTGTAATATAATTTTAAATAGTAGTGGTAATAATGGAGATCCTTGCTTTGTCTCTGATCTTATTGGGAAGGCTTCTAGCTTGACACTGTGTGGTGACATGGTCAGACCTGCATTTCAAAGAAATCACTTTGAGAGTTGAGAGTGAAGGATATATGAGAGTAAGGAGAGACTTGAAACAGATAAAACAACCAGCAGGCTATTTCAGTAGTCTAGGTGTAAAGTGATGAGGGCCTGCATCAGGGTGGTGACAGTGCCCAACAAGAGAGTGGAGGGTATACAAGAATTATTACGAAGATAGAAACAGGACTGGACAACTGATTAAATGTGAGGGATGAGAGAGAATGAACAATTGAGGGTGACACCCAGGTTGCAAGCCTGGGTGACTGAAAGGACATGAAGAATTTAGGAAGAAAAGGAAGGATTCTGGGGCAAAGAAAATGGGTTCAATTTTGGTTATTTTGAGTTGAAGATGCCTACAGAACTTCTAGTTGAAGATGTCTAATAAACAGAATTCTGGAAAGTCAGGAGATAGATTAGAATTAGTTGGACAAAGAAATCTAAGAATCAGCTGCATAAAGATTATAATTGAATTCATGAGATCTCATAATATAACCTAATGAAATCAGTTGAAAAGCAAAATAGTATGGTGGAAGAAGAAAAAAGAACTCAGGACAGAGCGTTTGGGAGACATTCAAGATTTTGGGATGCAATCCAGATCAATATGCAATGAAAAAGACTGGGAAGAAGTTGATCAGACAGATAGGGAGGGAATTGTAAGAGATTAATGTCACAAAAACTTAGAAGAAAGTATCAAGAAGAGGGTTATAAATAGTATCAAAAATTTTAGAGCAGTCAAAAAGGATGAGTGTACCTCTATGTAATTTAAAGGAATCAACATGACCCTTGTACAGAAACACAAAAATAAGATACTCTGATAATTTTCAATAGTGTTAGGATTTTTCTTCCTTCCTTCCTTCCTTAATAAAATGTGATACGGTTACAGAAATGAAATTTTTATTAAGAAAAAGCCACAAAAACGGTCACTCATTTAGCAAGGTAAAGACAGGAAAAATCATTTGTATCTTAAATTTTATTATTCTTTTTTGCCTGAATCTTTGACAATAATATTTATAAGGAAAGGTGGGTGTTGAGTGTTAGCTATCCTAGAAATGATGGAAAGCAATTGGAGGGAGGAAAATGACAATAGAGCATGTTTTTCTTTACTTTGAAGTTTGAATTCATTCTATTTCTCAAATATTTCAATATGTAAATAGTAGTTACATGGAGACAAGCTCAGCATAACAGTAGATCCCATGAGGAAAATGTGAGATGAAATTGTAACCAAAATAGGACAAAGATTTGAAAAATGCCAACATTGTATGTTGAGAGTGAAATTGTTGGAACACTGCGTTTTTGATTGCCCTTCTCTCTAGCTTTTATTGAAAAGGGAATTGAAAATCAACATAATGCAGCTACCACACTTTGGCTTTTGTTGTTACAAAAGTCCAATCTACAAGTGATATTGCTGAGAGAAATGCAAGTCAAATAGGATGTAAAGAGGAGAATGGAGAAAGGAAAATGTAGAGAAAAAGCAATCTAGGATAAAAAATAGCATGACTGAAAACCTTTCAAATATTAAAAAAGGAAAATACTTTTAAAATGAACTTTTCTTCCTATGTATAACCACCAGGAAAATTTTATTTGTGCAAATCCAACTATCAGTGAACCTGATTGCATTTTTTAATTTTTAAAAATCCTTTTAAATTTCCACCCTCCCTCCCCTGTTACTCATCCATAAAGCATTCACGTAAATATTCTGGTGACTTTTTCTTGGTTTTAATATTGCATGGATAACAATGAAGCAATATTATTTCTTACTCTCCTAACTTCCTCCTTTTTTGATCTTATTTCTTCCTGATAATATCCTTTCCATCATTTAACCTACTCAGTTCTTCATTGGGAATATGTATCTGCCTACTCACACCTACTATTGTCATTTGGCTGACCACAAATTGGAGTCACTGGAGATTATGACAGTCCACTACTAGTAACTATATAATAGGAAGAGTGCTGATATTAAAAAGTTACCTTTCTTTTTGGGTGAAACTTTCTGCTCAATTTTCCAAATGTTAAGCAGTTCACTATATTCCTATTGTCTATCTTGTAGAGCTTGTTGATGATTTATAGACCAGTTGCATAGATTGCCTATCTAATTACATATAATTAGTACAAAAGGTATTCTTCATCCACTCAATTTTTGAGTGGCTAGTTAGGCAAAATTGTTTTCAATGATTGTAGATTTCACTTAAGAATCTCTGTGGCTCAATTAAAAACAAGAACACACACATGGTAATGATTTATTTATCAGTTTAATTGTTCTCTCTATAAATATACCTGTACATACATATATGTATATTTATACATATATCTTTTGAAAATGAAATTGATTATTAAGACTACTCTGAGATTCCACTACACACCTATCAGATTGACTAAGATGACAGGAAAAGATAATAACTGAAGAATGTTGGAGGGGATGAGAAAACTGGGACACTGATAGATTGTTGGTAGAACTGTGAGTGGATCCAACCATTCTGGAGAACAATTTGAAACTATGCTCAAAAAGTTATCAAACTGTGCATACCCTTTGACCCAACAGTGTTTCTACTGGGCTTGTATCCCAAAGAGATTTTAAAGGAGGGAAAGGGACCCACGTGTGCAAAAATGTTTGTGGCAGCCCTTTTTGTAGTGGCTAGAAACTGGAAGCTGAATGGATGCCCATCAATTGGAGAATGGCTGAACAAATTATGGTATATGAATGTTATGGAATATTATTGCTCTGTAAGAAACGACCAACAGGATGATTTCAGAGAGGCCTGGAGAGACTTGCATGAACTGATGCTGAGTGAAATGAGCAGAACCAGGAGATCATTATACACGGCAACAACAAGACTATACAATGATCAATTTTGATGGACATGGCTCTCTTCACCAATGAAATAATTCAAAGTTCCAATAATTCAGTGATGAAAAGAGCCATCTACACCCAGAGAGAGAGGATGCTGGGAACTGAGTGTGGACCACAACATAGTATTCTCACTCTTTCTGCTGTTATTTGCTTGCATTTTGTTTTCTTTCTAAGATTTTTTTTCTTCCTTTTTGATCTAATTTTTCTTTTGCAGCAAGATATTGTGTAAATATGTATACATATATTTTACTTAACATATATTTTTTAACATATTTAACATTTATTAGACTACATACCATCTAAGGGAGGGGGGGAAGGAGGAGAAAATTTGGAACTAAAGGTTTTTCCAAGGGTCAATGTTGAAAAATTACCCATGCATATGTTTTGTGAATAAAAAGCTTTAATAATTTTTTAAAAGAGTAAAAAAAAGAAAATGAAATTGATCAAAAAATCATAAAGGAGGGAAAAGGACCCATAGGTGCAAAAATATTTGTAGCAGCAATTTTTGTGGTGGCAAGGAATTGGAAATTGAGTGGATGCTCATCAATTGGGGAATAGGTGAATAAGTTGTGGTATTTTAACATAATGGAATACTATTGTTATATAAAAAATGATGAATAGGTTGATCTCAGAAAAGCCTGGGAGGCTTTATATGAACTGATGCTGAGTGAAGTGAGAAAAACTAGGAGAGCATTGTTCACAGCAACAAAAGATTGTGTGATAATCAACTATAATTGACTTACCTCTTTTCAGGAATACAATGATGTAAAATAATTCCAAAAGAATTGGGATAGGAAAATGCCATCTGAAGTTAGAGAAAGAACTATGGAGAATTAATATGTATTAAATCATACTATTCTCACCTTTTTTGTTTTTTCATTCTTGGGCTTTTTCCTTTTTGTTTTGATTTTTCTTTCACAACATGAATAATATGGAAATATGTTTAAAATAATTGTACATGTATAACCCATTTCAGATTGCTTTCTGACTTGGGAAGGGGAAGGGGAAGCAAACTCAAAATCTTACATAAGTAAATGTTGAAAACTATCTTTACATATAATTGGGAAAAAATAAAATATCAAATGGAAAAACATGACTAATATAGAAATGTTTTTTATGACTTCACATATATAGCATATATAATCTATGTCAAATTGCTTGTCTTTTCCATGGAGAGAGAGGAATGGATGAAGAGAGAGAATTTGGAATTTAAATTTTTTTAAAACAAATATTAAAAATTGTTTTTACATGCAATTGGAACAATTTAAAAAAAATAAATATTTGTTCTGTCCTCAAAAAAAGAAAGAAAAAGAAAATTAAATTTATTCCCATTAGAAAAGTATTTACATATAAAAATTTGTTTTAAAATTTTGTTTCTTGGTAATTAAAACAATTTGACTTATACTTCTATGTATTTGTTTAAAAAGTTTTTGCATATATTAACCAAAATGAAAGTTTTTGCATGTTTTAACCAAAATGATATCCAGGTATTATTATAGTATGGGAACTCATATTGGCAACATAATAGGAGACAGGTTCTTTTAGTTACATTTCCAAACAAGGAATTGTAACTCAAGGAAAAGGGTTGAGACGGTGATAAAAAAGATTCCAGAAAAATACAGCTTCCTCTAAGACAATAAAAGCAAAAAAGAAAAACTAAATGAAACAAAAGACCAACAAATGAAAAATGAATAAAAAGAAACTCTGAAAACTAATTCTTCCTCTCTCCAAAAAAAGCAATAAATGAACATAGTGTCAATCTGTCCCATATGTTATTTTTAAACTAATTGTTCTCATCTCTTGCTATCTTTGCCAGTTTTCTTAGTTTGAAGTGAAACCTCAGAGTTGTTTTGATCATAACATTTATATTAGTGATTTAGCACAATCTTTCATGTGCTTCTGTAAGTTACATGTGACCACATATGTTATTTAAATATATAGACATGAGTTCTGGGAAGCATAGTTAGATATGATATCTATGATACTATCCACGTCTGCAGAGAGGAGAGATGTATAGGGTGATACCTATCTCTTTAATAGACTAACTGAATAAGATAGAAAGATTCTAGTTGCTAAACCTTCTTTCCTGCAATCTTTGAGACAAGGACAAAGCTAAAATTACATCTATCTACTTCCCTCCCTAACCCCACCTCCTCTATCAAGGGATAATAGGTTCAAACAAAAACTATTTATTTGATTCTTCTTCAGGAGATGGATGACTCCTAACTTATATTTTCCAGCTTATCTCCTTCCCATCAAATACTAGTTACACAAAAGACTATCACAAATAGCAAATAGTGAGTAAATCTATTTCCAAGCAAAACAGTAAAAAGAATTTGGGGAAATTATACATATTAGAAGATATGTGTATGTGTGTTTATGTGTATATATTTATATATTTGTGCATATATGTGTACACATACACATACCTATACAATGTACCCCCATGTATACATACATATACATGCACACTTATCCTTACATGCATGTGTGTACATGTGTATGTGGTATGTATGTATTTCCCAATCCCCAATTTCACTAAAAGAGAAGTCCTCTCTCCAGGGTCTCTAGGGAGGCAAGCTGGAAATCAGTTATATATTGAGGAGCCAGCATCCCCTCCATGTCTGCAGTTTCTCTCTCCACATGTGCTTCTTAAGAATGTCCCTGGGACCAATTTAATAAGTCCCATATGTGGATCTACAGCATTATGTTCAACATTCTCTTGGCCAAATAAGATCAATGTTTCCTTCCACATATGCAATGGCCTGTAATATATCTCAGATTTGGATTAAAATTAGGTTAAGATTCAAAAACTTTTGAGAATTATTTGTTCACATAATTTAGAGATTCATACATTGCAGAATATCAGATCTCTTTCATAACTTGGCTCTCAATCTCTCCAGAACTATGAAGAGAAAAAATTCAGTGGCCACTTTTGTCCCATACTGCATTTTTCCAGATTGGCTTTCCTTTTTCACATCTTTGCTTAGCACCTTTTTAAAAGTTGACTGTTTATTAAGGTACAAAAATCAAACAAATATAAAAAGTATATAAATATTAAACTCACCTTTATAAAAGATCATGTAGTGAAGTGGTCATTAGTAACAAATTTTAAGGAAAATATACGATTTTACCTTTAAAGTCTTAAAAATATACATATTTTATATACCTTCATTTTCATATATATGTATACATGAATATTATATATAATATATACACATATTGTCATTATATGTATATATAATCACACATGTATATATGTATTTATGTCTCTTCCATCTATAGAGAATTATCCTCTGTAATAATAAATGAGATTTTAAAAAACAGTTCAGCAAAACTAATAAATACTAATATTGAGACTGAGAGTTCATATTATGTTCTATATCCATAGTATTACACATCTGCAGAAAGGTAGGGAAGTGCATTTTGATCAATCTTCAGGTCTTAGCTTGATCATTATAATTATATAGTGTCCAGGTTTTTTAATTCTTCCCATTTAAACTGTTCTGGTCATTGAAAAGATATTAGTTTAAATAAAATTTACATAATTTAATCTTTAAAATGAATATATCAAAGATTGAGTCATAAAAACAATATATAATTGTAACATTAAAATGATAATGATGAGGCAACATGCCAAAACCTATGAGATGAAATAAAAGAACTCCTTATGGGAAATTTTTTACTTCTAAACAATTACCTCAACAAAAGTATTAAAGAAGAGTTGACTTGAGCACTAACTTAAAAAATAAAATACAACAATTATTAATCCCCAAATAAGTACAAAAGTAGAAATCCTGAAATATCAAAGGATATAAACAAAATAAAATACAAACCACAATCCAAATGATAAGTAGAATTATGAACTATTTTTGAAAATAAAATAAATACTATGAGACAAAGAGACAAAGAAAAAGAGGAAAGCTGTATTATCAGAATAAAAAGTGAGGATTCAAAACAAATGAAGAAAAATTATAAGTAATAATACTAAAGGAAAATGACATTTATTATTGATTGAAACATTTTCTTTTATGAAGAAAGATAGTAATACCTCAAGATCCTTAAATGGTAAAGTGAGTCAAATTACTGGAATGAAAATGAAGCATGGAGAATTTAAGTTTGATGGAATTTTTCAAGAGTGAAGCTTATTAAACAGTTGAATGATTTCTCATGAGAAGATGATGAGTGACATTTGGAGATATATTTTTTTATTTCTTAAAAGTAGTTTGGTCATAGGTGTAATCTTAGCTATAGCAGGGGAATATGTTGGCTAGCTTCCAATTGTAGGATTGTATGATCCATAGCAATAATAACGTAGTCCAGAGCACTGGACTTGGGTTCTAGGTCACCAACTCCCTCTGTGATCATGTATACATATATGTGCCTTCATTTTTACTTCCCTGGACCTCATTTCCTCATCTACAAAAAGTATAGAGAATGATAGGAGCTGCTTTCCAACTCTTGTATTTAAACTTTAACAAGGCACAAATAGTTATAAATGAAATAACAATAAAGAAAATTGCAAACCTTAAAGAGAATGTAAATGCTACCTATTGATAATGACAATAACAATAATAATACTGATAATCAAATTGCTCCTTTCTTCTTTTTGGTTCCTTCCTTCTCATTAGTTGACTAGGTGAATAAAGACCTCTATTTTCCAACTTAAATATACCATAATTCTCCAATAAATATAATAAGTTGTATGTATCTTCATAAGTATATATATACATATATATGTACATACATTGCCTGAATAAATTTAGCATTGGAGTTGACCTTTAACCTAATAATAATATATCTAATCTAACTGGCTGTGTGATTAGAAGTCATATTATAGCATTTAATTGGCTAAATATAATATTGAGATGAATTTATTGCACTTTCATTGTTTATTTGCAGTTTCTTTAAGGCCTTAGGTTTTCAGAATTGGACAGTTAATTTCATTTCTATACGCCATCAAAAAATCATTATTATTTTTAAACTCAAAGTTGCATTCATTCACATAGAATCTTGTAAGGTTCTCATTCTAGGATATATAGTATACAAATGGGCAAAATATAGTTCATAGCAATGAGATCATAAGGTCTTAATTAAAAGAAAAATGATTATCTATTTTAAGTAGTACAAAAATCCTTGGGACTGTTGGATTTCTTTTTTTAAAAAAATCAAATAAGTTGCTGGGATTTATTAGTAAAATCTAGCTAATGAATATTACACATGAAAACCTTAGGGAAAATCCAGTGTAGAGGCAAAGAGAGAGGGGCACCACATTTTCCCTTTTCTTGTATAAGTAATGACATTTTAGAATAAAACTCCATTTCAAATATAAATAGGCACAAAATGCCTATGTTTTACTTTATTTATCCCATTTCTTTTAACAAATAGAAACTATCCTGTCTCAGATCTCCAAAATCAACAACAGACTTTTAGGAAAAAAAATCTTTATATTCTTTCCCCTAAAACACAACAAACTGCATCCCTTCCCCCTTCATCCAGACAGGTGGTTTGACCAGTTGTGAACTCAGCATGGCAGTGTATTTTCTGTGTACTATAAGTACTTGGAATAAGTGGCTCATATTCAGAAACCCATTTGTCTCATCAAGACACCAAGGGTTAGCTGATGTTTCTGTCTGCCATGGCCTGTAACTACAAGCATAGACTTTTGCTGATGAATCAAGTCAATAACAAGCTGTAGAGAAATTCCTGTACATTCTCAGCCCTGGACTAAGTGCTGGGGATACCAAAAAAAAAAAAAAAAAAAGACCAAAACAGTCCCTGTCCTCAAAAAGCTCACAATTTAATGAAGGGAACGTACAAACAACTAAATACAAACAATACATACACAGAGTAACATAAAATGAGTTTCCTTCGCCTTGGTAATTCTGGCATCAGATGTGGGATGTTCTAAATACAAAAAGATGAGAAACTGATGTCTATTCCCTTCTCTCACTATTCCTCCTTGGGGGCAGATGTAAGGTAAGCAATTTTCCTTTTAATTCTACAAAGGAGCTAGGGACAAATGTTACTACTCATAGACTCTTGTTTGTGTGTTGATTTAGGTTTTTTTTTAAGTATATAAAAACCCTTATTCCTGTTATACTGTTTCTGTTCTCTGTCTGGCTGACTCAAGTCCTGTTATATTTGTTTTGTGTTGGCAAGAGTTTGGCATCCTATAAGAGAGAATCTGTTTTATTACCTCCATCAACTATTGTGGGAGGGTTGGTATGTTTAAGTATGTGTTTCCAAATTTGCAGATCTGTTACAGAGGGTTGCAGGCTTCCCAGCAAGAATGAGTTTGTTTGTAGATAATGCAGACAAAAACAATTATTTCTCCTTCTCCTTGCATATGTCTGGCTTTCTGATCTTCCACCATTTTTTTTCTTCCCAGCTCAGTTAAATCTTTCTCTATCTGCAGGGGGTTGAACACTCCCCCCTTTCCCCTCACACACACATCCCCATTCCCTGCCATCTAGTGATGTATCAGTGAGCTTTTAATGTGTCTTTTGTCCTCAGAGTATGTTTATATGTATGTTTGTGTTTTTTTGTTTTTCTTTAAGGTTTGACAGATGTTACAGACTGTGCAGAGAATGAGTTTGTTGTTCAGCTAATCCCTTCTCTCCTTGTGTTTCTCTGATTTTTTTTTTATCTTGGGTCAGTGTTTTTCTCTCATCTCAGCTGAGTCTCCCCACCTGCAGTGTGATTGAACCCTGTCCTGCTCAGCAATGTGACTGTGAGCCAATTATCTATCATTCAGTATGAATCTATGAAGAGGACAGGTCTTTTTGAGTAAGTTCCAGGAAGGTAACTCCATTATCTATGTGATTGATCATTCTTTTGAGTTTACTTCTTATGGTAGTGAACTTGAGAATGACAATGAAAAATTACATAGATATGCACCTTGGTTTGTTTTTGATGAATTTGTGAGCATCTGAAAATCAAGAAAATGTCTCATTTTCTATATGTGTGAATGATGCTGGGAAATCATTTGTTTTGTTTCATCTGTTTACATGTGATGAGTTAAATTGTATCTTTAACTGAGGAGAAATCTTTTTTTTTTTTTCCCTTGGCCTGATCAGTCAGAGATGTAAAAGGTGTTTATCTATGCCT
Source organism: Myrmecobius fasciatus (assembly GCA_023553655.1). NCBI lineage: Eukaryota > Metazoa > Chordata > Mammalia > Dasyuromorphia > Myrmecobiidae > Myrmecobius > Myrmecobius fasciatus. The sequence continues at coordinate 77,933 of JAJPUD010006356.1, forward strand.
ACTTGGATTGATGCAGATCCGTAAACCAAAATTAATTAGCTGTAATGAGTTTTTGAAAGCCTGAAAGTTTTTCAGTAAGATCTAGATTTTTAAACTTAATTTGTCAACCTTTATTTTTCATTCTCAACTTGGCCGCTCAGAGTGAAAAGAATGGAAAATAGAGAGTTTCTTTTCTCTTGTTCTTCTGAGATGTTATTACTTGGAAAAATAAGCAAAGAGGTTGAAAAAACTATTGAATATTAATAATACCTGTACTATAAAAAGAGAAAGTAGGCCAAAGCAAATTGAAATAGTTCAAATCAGGTTTAAAATGCATTTGCATTATTTAATAGCTTTATGTGTTTTATGATTTTACCATGGATTGTTATATTATCTAAGAGAAAGAAAGAGAAAGCAAGTATTTATACTCAGTAGAAAAAAGCACTTGCTTTTTGTCATTCTTTTCTGAAATTTGACCATCACAACAGTAAAAATATAAAATGAATATGTTCTATGTGATGGCCATGTATTTACTCCTCTATATTGCTTCCCCAGGTTGGGGAAAGTATTTTTATTCAAAGTAGTTTTTTGTTTTGTTTTGTTTTGTTTTTGTTTTTAGCATTTTAAAATATATTTAAAGAGTTCTTAAAACAGAAAGAAATAGCTTCTAATTCTTGTGTAATGTTTAGATGGTTATTATTAGAAGCAAGTTAACCCTCTTTTTTATTTTTCTGAAGTGATAATTTGTTGCATATTTTCCTTTTTAATTAATCTTTCTCTAATGAGACAAATGTGTGTTTTATTTCTAGAGAAAATTTTCAATGTGTTTTGTGTTCTGAAGAATGATATATTACAAAGTTTCAGATGAGTTTTAATCAGTTGTATCTGAAAAAAATCTTTTTTTCTTAAATTGAAGAATACAAAACTGCATATGTGCCTTAGAAATATGTCAGACATTTTGAATGAAATTGATCTGTCATTGCTAACATTTGCAAATGAAATATTATAAAATAATGGAGTAAGAAAATTTAGAAATTTGAAATTGTTTTAAAAAACTTTGAATTTAAAATCAACTTATAAATTTAAAAAAAAAACACCATTACCATTGAAAAGATAACTGTCCACCTTTAGAATTTAGTCTTCTTTAAAAAAATTACCCTCGTAAGGAGGGTATAAATAAGAATAACATTGCAGATATCTATTATTAACATTATTTTTGTTCTCCATTTGTCTAAAAAAAGAAACTATTTTAATATTTAGAACCTATATCTTTAAGGCAAAATCATCAGAGAATCTTCAGAGCCTTCACATACTCAAAACATAGGCATTTTTCCTAGCCCTAGAGCTATAAAATTTATATTTGTAGGTAAACTTTCAAAAGAATTTCTGTAGGAGGAAAAAAAAAGCTGACAGTCAAAAATTGTGACACTCAGAAATGCTTTTTTATTCAGTAGAAATTCTTAAACCTTTTAAACTGAGTAATTATATAATTTATTTTAAGTTTTAAAGACTTGGGTTGATTTAAATTCTAGATAGATTTTGAATGAACAATTTCCCTTTATACAAAGAAGCTCAACTCTGGTCATTTACAGAAGTAAATTGAATTACTTAATACATAAGGATACCTGAAGCCGAATAATGAATTAGTTTTAAAACACTATATTATCACTGAGTAAACCTTGGTTGGCTGAAGAGATGGGCCCTGAGAGAGAAGGAAACAGCACACCCAGTAAGTACAGAGACAGTGGGACAGGGATGCTGCTATATGTCTGCACTTGTTGGAAAGTGGAGGTCTTGGTTTGAGGTTCCTTGTCAGAGGGAAGAGCTGACGTGAAGCTTGAGACACGATAATTTAATTGTCTGTGATGAGATACAGCTGAACCCAAATCTAAAAACTGACTGGCAAGCCACTCTTTTCATTAGTGGACATCAATGCCCTACCTTATATGAGGGGAGGGACCAAATTGATGAAAGGCAGAGAAGTAAGACTTCTAATATCTTTCATCTTAATTTGAGACTCTTCAATTTCTTGAGTTTCTTGTATAAAGGCTCTCATTCACAGAGACCTGAATATTTACTCCAAGCCATTAACAATACTACTTGGGGAAAAAAAAGACCAACAGGTACAAGACCACCAGCAGAAATGAACAGCAAGGCCTTCAATAGCAGATCCACAAATGTCCATTTAAAATATTCTAGAGGCTGACATTTGAATAAAAGGGCAGCTTCAATGTGTTAGTAACCTCTGTCCTGGTGGAGGGGGAAAGTAAATTCACACTACAGTTTCTAAAATTCCAAGGATATTTTAAATTATTTTTGGGAGTATTAGTTGATTAGTATTGTTTATTTTGAAAAGTATTGTGAATAATCTATAGGTAACAGGAATGTAGGACTGTGCTAGAAGCACCAAATAAAAGGTAATTAAAAGTGTTTAAACATCTTTTATTAAATCAATAAGTACAAAAATTATTTTTCATGAATTATTCTGTATCGTAATATAACTATGAAACCCCCATTTCTTGTACTATTAATGTACTAACACAATAACTATATCCTGCTCCAAAACATGAAGAGTGAAATTTACTTTGTTAGGTGGATTCTTTTATGACTGTCAGTTTGAATTCAGGTAAAAGTGTTTATGCTACTGAGTCGATAATCCACCATAAAAGGGAAAAGGCTAGCAGTGGCCCACAGGGAATAATGTCTCTACCTCCAGCTATTAACTATTAGTTGCTAGTGAATTTAGATTGCTGGGAAGATTAAGGGTTTGTTTTTACAAAGATTATGTCAAGATTATCTTGACTCAGCTTCCCTTTTGTGCTATTTCTTTTTTTGAATAGGAAAGCCTCCCATCTACAAGAGCAGATGACCTTAAGTCTCTTAAGTAATGTGCAATTATGAATTACAATTTGGCTATTCCAAATTATTTTCTAATATTGCTTATAATCAATTAGTTAAGAAAATTTTGTTTCATCTTGCTTTGTAAGAAGTAATCTTGCAATATTTAGACTCAGATCTGAAAGATGTTCTTACTGTTATAGTAATGTCTTATTTCCCCTCAGAGTAAATCCCTTAGATTAGTAAATGTCTTGTGACATTTATTTTCAGTATTTCTTCTTGAACTCACAGTGTTAGAAATACAAGAGTGAAACAATTTTCTTGTGAAACAAACTATTTCCAGTCTTTTTTATTATATCTGTTATAATCCCAAAGTTTAAGTTATCCCCTATACTGAAGATATTGATTGGGAGTATGGAGTCCACTAAGGGATATAGCAGGTAAAACTTAATCCATGAAGTGACTCAGAAGACCATAAAAATTTGTACTGATTCCAGGACATCTTTTCTCTCATCTCTCCTCAAAGTCATACTTTATCCATATTCACCAAAAGGAAATTCTGGTAGTAGTGGTAGTTTCAATTATAATTTGAAACAATTACTATACGTTAATGGCTTTACATGCCTTTTTGTAAACCCATTCTTGATTTTTGTCTAATGTCAATTGTTCTTTTGAATATATATTTGTAAATGTTTATATTTATATTGATTGGAATTTTCCTTGTAAAAAGTTATTACTGAAAGACTTTAAAGGAATTTAGTCTTAAGTTAGTATTCTCCTTCATCTAGAAATGACAGAGGCATTTTCTTTACCATACAAAGTGTAAGAGAAATTACATGATGATGTAAATTTAACAACATTCTTAATGCCTGTTCCATTCTTAGTCTTCAAGAACAATAGAATAACCAAATGTAATTTTTTTTTTTTGCTTTTTGCTGAGGCAATTGGGGTTAAGTGACTTGCCCAGGGTCACACAGCTAGGAAGTGTCTGAGACCAGATTTGAACTCAGGTCTTTCTGACTTCAGGGCTGGTGCTGTAACCACTGCGCCACCTAGCTGCCCCCCCCCAAATGTAATTCTTAAAAGAATATGGCTCTAATTTGAACCACAAGTGGACTTAAGTGGCCTGATACTCATTGCTCTCAACACTTCAACAACACTATGAATCAAAAAAGATGACCTAGCACTATAGGAGACTCATAGCACCCCATACCAATGTACAGATAAAATGGCAAACAGTGGTCAGATGCTAATGAAATGTACTGTCTGCTCACTTTTCAAGTATCTGAAATTCTGCCCTGACCATTTGGCACCTCCTGTCATAACTTCCAATCAAAATGGGACCCTTCAGTAAGGAAAGGGTTTTTCTCAATGTGAGTATTTGTTTTTCTTAACTGAATATTTATTATGAGTTTTCTTTTTCTTTTCCCATTGGCAGGGAAGAAAAGGAGAAAGAGAGAGGGCAATAGCAATTGGGTTACTCAAAGAAAAATAAATTAAAAAAGAAGTAATTGAAGCATTTTTTAAAAATAAAAAAAAAACCAAACCTGAAAAACCAGGAGGAAACACAGGCAAGTAATTTATAAAGTTACATGTAGAATTTATTGTGTACTTTCAAGGAAAAGTGAGACATATACAATAAATTCCTAGTTTTATTTACCATCCTTTTTTTCTCTTCTACTTTGTATATGGAGATGCTCTTTTTATTTGGTGTTTATTAAATTTTCGATTTAAATTTTTTTTAAAGATATGTAGGGAAAATGCCCTTTAACCCTTACTAGAGGAATCTATCCCAGACCTTGTTACCTACATTGCAATATACCATAAAAGCATAAGACACCGACCTACATATCACACTGCAAGGAAGCTTCTTCACTGACATGCTTATTGTCCTCTTCTCCTCTATCCTGTACATTATATGCACTTCTATCCCCAGAACAGAAAATCTCTGCCTCTTGTCCTGAATCACTGCTTTTCATTAGGACCAAGTCAAAAAGAACATTTTCTTTTCTTGACATGCTAGTGTCAATTTAGAATAAACTTTGATTTCAAGTGTAAACCAAAAAAAATCCCATTCTTTTGTTTTACCTTCTTTGATCTTAGTTATTATGCAAATATAAGCAAAAGATAAACAGACTTCTGAGACCAAGAATAGACTTTTAGATTAGAAAGTTTCCCCATTTTTTCTCTGAAGTACCAACAAATAGCCCTCCCTCCCATCTTTCCCCACAACTGGTTGACCAGTTGTGAACCCAGCATACTTTAAGTACCTGTGGGATGCTCATATTCAGAATCTCAATTTCTCTTAGGAACACTCTTCTCTATGTGTCAGTTGATGTTTCTCTCTGTTATGGCATGTAACAATGTATAAAATAAAGATTTTGAATTTTAAATTACAGTAAAGAGGTTCAGAGACAGCCAAAAAAGAAAAGTATGTGAGCATTTATTAATGCAATTAAGAAATATAAATAATATCATAAGATACAAGCATCTTACTAAGAACTCCACTGACTCACTGATGAATCCAGGAGAAAAATTTTATTTATATTCTTGCAGTAACAAGTGCCCAACAAGTAGGCACATCCTTGAAGCACAGAAGCCTTTTATTCCCTGACCTGAAATGTAAGTCCCTCCTCTTTCCCCATTGCCCCATTGAGAGGTTACAGTCTATCTGAAGTGCCTAAGCCTAATTGTTCTTTGTGATTCTCTGCCCCTAATTCCAACTCCCGTTCCCCACAGTGTGGCAACCCTACCCTTCATTTTCTTTTTACCCTTATTTGGGTGTGCATACACCCTTTCTGACTCATCTACTACTAGCTTGTTTTATATTTTAATTTATGGCTTCCTTCTAAAAGTTTTATTTCCTCTGTTCCATATCAATCCAACTTTTAAGTTTCATTCCCCCAATATAAATTTCATTTTACTGATCGTCACATACATCTGTGGAAACTAAAACCTCATTCAGCTCTCACATTATTTGTTTTGAGCTAATTGTGTCAACTGAATGACAAACACCAGTTTTAGAAGTAAGACCTGGAATACTTTGAACGTGATGATTCAGCCTATCAATGTAAGTTGATGATTGGTAACTCAGAAAAAATTCTATACTAGTGAAGCAAGCAACAATTAAAAAACTAATGGTGAGTCAATTCAGAACATAACAGACCATAAAAATTTCCTAAAAAGTTTTTTAGAAAGTCAGTATTCAATAAAAGTCCAATTAGAGATAGACCTTCTCAATAAAAGATGAATGAAAGCAGATGGACAAAGTGGAAATTATATCATCTTACAAGTTGATTTTATATGGTTATAGATAATATAGATGTAGATTTGCCAAAAAATGTTTCTAGAAACATTTAGCTTGTAATAGCAATGGTTTTATTTTTGTTTTATTTTGTTTCTCTCATGTGTGCGTCTTTTTTTTTTTTAAAGAAAAACAATAACAATGAAAAACTCAACAGTTAACAAATTTAAATCCCAACATTTCTAGTACTTAACTGGTATTAATACAACAAAGTCACAGAGAGACAACGATTCTTTCCCAACAATCCAAGATATAACAAATTGACAAGAATAAATGTGTACTTAGATCAAGAATTCCATTTTTTTATGTTAGAAATACCTTTGATAGTTTAATGAAGCTCATGGACCTCCTCTCAAAATAGTGTTTTTAAATATATAAAATAAGAAATATAGGATTACAAAGTAACCTGTTACATTGAAATAGCTATCAAGGTCTAAAACAAAGTTTGTGGACCCGAGTAAAATCTCTTCCTGAATCTTTTTTGAAGTTCAGATCTAGAGAACCCTCATTTGAAAGTCTCTTTGTGGAAAAACATTTTTTATCATTACTGTTGGAACAGATGGACATAAAGTACTTTCAAGGATCTTTGTATTCAAATACTGGGCAAACTTGATACTTACTAGCAATTCATCACACAGTTAAATGGTTTTCTCCTTCCATCCATTTGTAAGCCCAAATCTTGGTGATCTATGACTGAACCACTTGGGACTACTGGTGAAGCACTCACTGCCTAAATCTTGAAACTGCTGTTATATGAATCTTTATTCAATAATTTTGTATCAGGTTTGAGGGGAGCAGTTATAAAGTGAACCAGAATGCTGTTTTCATTTTAACTATGTAGTCTATCCAGGGTTAGACTACCCAGAGTTCACAACCGTCCAGTAAAAAACTCCAATTTTATGAAATCACTGGCCAGAGATAGAAATGTATGTTGCTTCATTGGTATCTTCCTCATTTTAATGTTTTCCTTCTTGTTTTCTCTTTCACAAAAAGAGATGAAATGCTAAAAGTGCTTTTCCTAAAATAAAGCAACAGGGAAACAGCTTTCTTTATGTCTTTAAAGGGGTGCCCATGTTTGTATTTTGACTTCAGCTTATTCTGCCCTGGTTGTGGGCAAGGATTACTGCTAAACATTTCTGTTTGGCAAAATTAATATACACCCCATGCACCAGCTGCCAAAGGCCTCTTCTCTTCTGGCTTTTCCCCACCCCCATCTTCGCTCATCCCTAGCACTGATGGATGGATCAATAGGAAATTGGTGCTTTCGAGATTCAGCTCAGCCTTGAATTCCCCCAGTCCCTTCCCTTCTGCCCACAGGACATAATTGACACTGACAAGACCACTGAGACAAAGCATTTATTTTTTAATCCTTTTTTGAAATGCACCAAAGCTAGGGGAAACATTGTCTGCAAACTTGTGGGCAGCAGCACAAAGAAGCATCTGTATCAGTCAAAGAGACCATTCAACTTTGTTCACATTTTTCTGATGATTTGGGAATTTGTACATTGATGCTTGTTGCCACCACAACAGGGAACAGTACTTTTTGAAGATTTTTTTTTTTTAGCAATAATCTATTTAATTAAAGAACTAGGTTTGTTTTTGTTTTTGTTTTTTGTGGGGTTTTTGCCATTCCAAGCTTGAGAAAGCATCAAAAAAACCAAGAACATTTCCATATATAAAGAACAGGAAAAAGCAGACTGCTTAAGAAATTGCAAATCTCTATCGTATATAACTTAGCTTTAAAAGAATATACCCAATTTAAACAAAGTCTCTGTTTCCATCTGAATCTCCTTCTGATTTCTTCTGTGCGTTAAAAAAGTGCTCCATTGATTCTCTTTCCCTTTTTATTAATTCAATAATTCATTTATTTATTTTTATGTTACTGTCACTTTCTCCCTCTCCTCACCAAATTCTCTTTCCTTGTCCCTTTCCAAATACAAAACCTCCCTGGTACAAAATAAGCAGTTAAGCAAAACAGATTGACATATCAAAAATATAGATCTCATTCTTCATTTCTAGTCTTATCTCTGTCAAAGATAGGGAAATGTGTTTCATTATTGGTTGTCTGAAATTGTGATTGGTCATTGTCAAGCACCAGATTGGAATTCTTAAATATTTCAAAATTTTTTTTTCCATTGGTTTCTCCTATAGGAAACCTTCCCCCTACTCCTCTTAATTCCAATGCTTTCTCTCTGTTAATTATATATGTGTAAGTATATGTGTGTGTGTGTATGCACCTATTTACCCTGTATAAAGCTTACTATGTGTGTATGTGTCTTTGTGTCTTTGAATGTTGTTTCCCCATTAAATTATAAGTTTCTTGAAGTCAGGGGCAGTCTTTTGCCTCTTTTTTGTATTCCTAGCACTTAGCAAAATGTCTGGTACATAATACATACTTTAAAATATTTATTGTATTTAATTGAATTAAATTATTACATGGATTGGTTTTCATAGTTCTGTTTACTTCTTTTACTCTGCTCAGTATTTTTCTTCATGAGTTTTTCTCCAATCCCTTTCATCACTTTTTATAGCACAATAATATTGTATTATATTCATATATCATAATTTGTTGAGGTATTTCTTCAGCGATATATATTATCTCTGCTTCATTACAATAAGAAGTATTGCTATGACTATTTTAAACACATTTTTTTCTCTTCTTTTTTCTTTGATTTCTTTAAAGATATTTTTCCTACTACTGGTAAGCACTAGGTCAAAGATATGTATGGTTTTATTTAGGGTCTCTTAACCTTTTTTTAATGCCATGGACTCCTTTGTGAAGCCTATGGACTCTATCTCAGAATAATGCTGTTAAATGCTTAAAGTAAAATACATAGGATTACCAAGAAAACCAATTGTATTGAAGTGCAGTTAGCAAGTCATTTGTAAAAAAAATCTACAGATCCAGGTTAAGAGCCTCTGAGTAGTTTGGGGGATACAGAGTAAACTTGCTAGAAAAACTAGATAGCAATGAGGCAGAAACTGATTTTAAACCAACATATAATACAATAAGTTTTTAATTGCTTAGATATGAAAGCTCATATGATAAACAAATTAGAGGAGTACTGATAAGGATCTGGTATCCAAGATAGATATGTAACACATTTCTTCTTTGGTTTTAAAATTTCCTATTTTTGTATTTATATTTGTTACTTTTTGATTTGTTGTCTCTCTCCTTTCTTTTTTTTGCATGTCTATTTTAACCATAATCTCCTATAATTCCATCTCCCTATGTTTTATTCCTCCTTCACCTGCTTTTCAAGACCTCCATTTCCTCTATCTCTCAAGATCATTACTCTTCCTCTCATATCACTTTCCTCCCTTTCCATCCTCAACCCAATAGATAGTGATTTCAATTCTACACTCTTCTCTTCTCCTGAATTCACCATGTTCTTGTTAAACTGTAGCCATCAGTTTTCTGCTGCTCCTACTCATGAGTCACTCAGTCACTGAGCAAAGCTAGAGGAAATACCACAAGTATATTGAGAATACATTACAAATTCATGTCATCCAACCTCAAAGGAGCCCTCTTTCTCTACAGCTGGGCAATCCTTTTATTCCTCCCTCTCTCATTCCCACAGAAGCTATTCCAAATCTTTGCTTTCCTACTCAAGCAGCTCATAAATTCTCTCCCCTGTCTCTCAGTTTGCCTCTTTACTGAAAAACTGAGGGCAAATTTCTTGAATTCCTACTTCTCTCATTATTATCATCTTAAACCCCTGAACATTGTGTCCTACTCTCCCCAATCTTTCCTACTTGTTTCATATTTCAGTACTCATTTCATACTTGGGTAGATTTACTTCTCCTTATTAGGAGTCCTTTTGTCTCCCTCTCCTGGATTCTCATGTTGCAGGTATTGGCTGTAGTACAGACAGTAGATTCGTTTTAGTTCCTACTATATTTTAAAACTCAAGAGATCTTCAACCTCCTAGGGAATGGGGCCACCATACCCAGCAAGGCAAGCCTCTTCCAATTTTTCCCCTCATCCCATTCGTTTTAGTCTATGAAGACCTAAATAGGATATGAGATAAATCAGTTTCTAACTATAGATATGTTTAGAGATGGAAAATTCTCCTGATACTATATAAGGGATTCTCTATATAAGGGTTCCCTTGAATTTTGTATCTGGTAGCTGCAGGTAAATAATATTTTTCTAAAATGTTTGCTATCATAAAGACATAGCCAAAAATCAGTCTCATATAGAGAGGTGTTTATCTTCTGGAGTTCTTGCTGCAATTGGGAATTGTGTTGGGCACAGCTTCTACTTCTTTGGTTATTTTCCCCTCTAATGGATGTTATCATGCAGTTCAAATGAATATTTCATAATAAAAATCAATGTTAAACAAACAAAAAAAATCCTGAAAACAGAGAGCAAGTAGAGAAAAACAAACTATTCTGGTTGGCAAATATCAGGCAAGTGGATACATAGACCCAGAAGCTAAGTTTTTTTTTTTAAAAATACAAGAACTTTTTTCAAGTAAAAAAATGTCACATATCTAGTTCAGATCATCTTAGATCAAATGGATTCTGCCCCAAAGACAGGAAGGAGAAAGATTATATCACCACTTCAGACTTAATTGATAAATTCTCTAGAATTGTGTTATGAAAGATTAAATTGAATTAAATTGATTAAAAATATTTTAGCTTTAGACAATAGATTTTAGATTCAGAGATCTTTAAAATCTAATCTAAGCTTACCATGCCCATCTTACAGATGAAGAAATTAAGGTCAGAAAAAATAAATGACTTACATGTAAGTGGCAGAGCTGGGATTCAAAGTTAGGTCTCTACCTTCTAATTTAGTATTTCTCTGAATCCAAATCTGGTACTCTTTTCACTACATAATATTGTCTTGGAAGGAGCAGTCCAAACCCTTTGAATAAATGTGGGGTTTCTCCAAAAATCATCAGAATAACATTTTTATTGCCTTACAACATTTTTATTGCCATTCTCTTCTAATATGCTTTGAAAAATTAAAGCCAACATTCTAAAATGCCAGCATCCCATTTCTTTGGTCAATTTTGACCCTTTTAATCTCTTACCTACCTATTTTTTAGTTTAGCATTTTGCTCTTGTATTTAAATATCATGTTCAATGCAGGTCTTGACAAATTTTAAGGAGTCATCCCTTTAATAGCCTGACAGCTTCAACAAATCTCCTCTGAGTTCCATTATAAGAGTCAATGCTCATAGGCCACAGAGGGGAATTCATATTCATAGGAGAAGGTAATCTCATGTGAAAACCTGTCAAATTGATGTTACATTCTCCACAGCTAAACTGTTTACAAGGTTTGCAATAGCATAGCTACATTATCATATTCACGCCTAGCATATACTGTTCCCTTCATCTCAGGAAATCTTGAAGGTGAATGATATAATAAATATGATCTTGTATGCAAATACTATCAATAAATATGGACTGCTTAGCATATGTGCTTTTTCTTTGCCATAAGCAGAATTAGTAATGGAAAAGCTTCTTCCTGCCAAGAACTCTAGAGTAATCCTGTCATGAACTATTAATACAGAGATCTGTGGTGCTTCTTGGCAGCTAACCACCAAACCCACAAAGTTGTGTTTAATTTGCTCTTAGAGGATAGAATTAGTTTTGCTCACGGAATTGTACCCAGGTGATATCTCAGTATAACACCTCTGGAAGACATCCATTGCTAAGCTTGTGACAAACAGATAATGGCATGGTCCATGATGTCATCAGCATCAGTGTTCTGTTACAAACAAGCATACCTGAAACCCAACACAGCAATTCCAATGAATGTGAGTCCTGTGGGGGGACTTTAGCTCTATTCTGTAAATGTTGAGCTTTACATTAATAAAAGTGTCCCTAGAAGTCCTATTAATTTACACCATAAACAATTGTATGGTTTCCCTTGCAATTAGGCAGATTACACAGTAACAACTGTAGGGGTAAGACCTATATTTCTTTTCATAGGAGTAGTGCTTACTCAGAGGGAAACTTTAAAATATAACTTCCAATACCTCCTGTCTGGGGATAATCAAGATTGAAATTTATAACTTAAAAAGGCTTTATAACTTTTTTGCAGACATTTTGGGAACAGGAAAATGAATCTTATCAAGTTAATAATAAGGATGATAATATTATATACCTATCTTAAATTTGTGTGCTACTTAACACTTTTCAGAGTTCATAAACATTATATTATTTGGTCCTCACAACAACCTTGAGTGTTTGTAAGAGCACATATTATTATTATTCCATTTTTATAGATGAAGAAACATACAAACATAACCTCTTGATAATTTCATAGCTATTTTTAATTTGATAGAAATTTAAGAGTTTATTTTTGTCTAAATCCAAATTCTATATATTTGATAATACAGAATTATATTGTGCCTAGGTGACAAGATGCTTCTGCATTATTGATATTTCTTCTCATAGTTTTCTGAAGTCTAAACCAATCAATAAACACTAAATCAAGCCTCAGTTTATAGCATTTGTCAATTTCTGTACAGGTAAATATTCAAATTTAACATTTGGTTCTATTCCAAGATGGCTCCAGGACACCTCTGATACAGATATTATTCCATTTTATAGATAAGGAATCTGAGATGTAGGGAAAGGGACGAGGACTTATCAAGACCTTAGAAGAAAGATTTGAATGCAGGTCCTAACTTTACTACTAAATCAGTTTGTTTTGCCCTCATAGAACGTGGCTCTAACCAACAGTGAGACATCCCATACTCTTGAATTCTGAGTGGATCACAGATTTGGCAAAACAAATCTACCCATTCATAACTGTAATGTGGTTTCTCCCAACAGAGCTTCTAGGCTTTCCCTTTTTAACAAATCAGGAAACATCAATTTTATTTTGCTTCTTGTTCCTTACTTTGTAAACATGATTCAAATACTCTCACAGTTAAAGGTAGAATCATATATGGGTTTTTAATGTATTAATGGTAGAAAAACTCTCTGGAAAGAGATGCATCTTTAATTTCAGTTTATATTCATTAATAATCTTATTATTTATCATAATGGACAAAACAAAGTTGCTGTTGGATTTAAAACTAATAGATCCAATACATCAAGAGATGCTTATCTCTTTCTCCAAAAATCTTTTGTGATATTGACAGTATTTTCACTTGCTATTTAAAACATCATGAAACTTTTATTTCACTTGACTCTTTTAGAGACCATAATTACTGTTATTGTTTAATAGCCAACTGGAATGTTGCAGAAATAGCAACAGCTTTGCAATTCTTGTAATTCTTGCTGGGAGTCTGGAATAAAACTGAAGTACAGCTGTATTCTTGCTATCAAGAATTTCTCCTTATGGAATCAAGGAGAGAGTATGGATTTTAATTTTGATCTCTAAAAAATCTGTTGAAAACATAAAGAGAATTAAGGTCAATAGCAACTTCTTTCTCACCAGAACTATTATATATGAGAAGAAACATTTTATGTTTGTGGTAGCATTTTTTATAGTGGCAAGAAACTGGAAACTTAATGGATGTCCATCAGTTGGAGAATGGCTGAATAAGTTATGGTATATGAATGTTATGGAATATTATTGTTCTGTAAGAAATGATCAGCAGGATGATTTCAGAGGGGCCTGGTGAGACTTGCATGAACTGATACTAAGTGAAATGAGCACAACTAGATCATTGTATATGGCAACAAGATGATTATATGATGATCAATTCTGATGGATGTGACTCTTTTCAACAATGAGATGATTCAGGTCATTTCCAGTAATCTTGTGATGAAGAGAGCACCCAGAGAGAGGACTGTGAGAAGTGAGTGTGGATCATAACATAGCATTTTCACTGTTTTTGTTGTTGTTTGCTTGCGTTTTGTTATCTTTCTCATTTTTTCCTTTTTGATCTGATTTTTCTTGCACAGTGTGATAATTGTATAAATATGTGTAGAAGAATTGCACATGTTTAACATATATTGTATTTTTTTTGCCCTGTAGTGGTGGTGAGGGTTTAAGGGGGAAAAATTTGGAACACAAGGTTTTGCAAGGGTCAATGCTGAAAAATTATCAAAATTATGTTTTGAAAATAAAAAGTTTTAATAAAAAAAAGAAAGAAGAAATTTTGTAAAGAGAATCTTATAAGTAATCTGTGAAGGGTTGGAAGTTTGCACCTAGAAGTTGCATTTTGGATAGACTTTTCTGTGATGTTTGAATGAAGAACAATGAAAAAATATTTACATTACATTTCCTGAAAAGACTAAATATAATTTTTATTTTATAGAAAACTATGAAGAGGAGTGAACTGAATGCTAAACTTGTGTTTCTGAAAGTGAAGTCATCTACTATCAAAGAGATGGTTTGAAGTGATCTGGTCTTTATCATAGACAAAATATTGTAAATAATTACATATGCCTTTATTTTATTGTTTACTTCATTTGTTAATAAATTTAAATAATAATCTTAAATAAATCTTAAGCTATTTATTAATCAATAATCAATACTCAATAAATGAATAATTGTTATTAAAAAGGAGAGTTTTCTAATTTATTCAAATAATTACAATTAATGAATTAAATCGTGATTAATAATGATTAATTCATGAAAAATGTCTATTTTATTTTTTTTTCTGAGGCAATTGAGGTTAAGTGACTTGTTCCTGGTCACACAGGTAGGGAAGATTAAGTGTCTGAGACCAAATTTGAACTCAGGTCCTCCTGACTCCTGGGCTGGTGCTCTATCCACTGCGCCACCTAGCTGTCCCTATGATATAGAGAATTAGAAAGGCAATATCCAAATAAACCAATGGAAAACTCTAAAGCTCAGATTGATGCAATTATGAGAATGAGTCAAATGGTGGGCTGAAATATGGCCTACAAGTGAATGTGGATACAAATATCTTGCTGTAATGACATTTTAGAAATTGATATCATTTAAATAAATAGAATGAGGAGTAGCTAGATGTTACAGGGGATAGATCACTGGCCCTGAAGTAAGGAAGACTTGAGTTCTTCCTACCTGGGCAAGTCACTTAATCCTAATGGCCTCACAAAATAAATAAATAAGACATTCCTAAACATTCCTGCTAAATAAATATATTGTTCTATATGGGTTGCTCCTCCCCCCTCACAACTCCCATGGACTCCTACCATACCCCAAATCCCGTCCACTCCCCATCTACTCCTGCCATTTACACACTCAATTCATACCTACAGGTTAAGTCCTGGGGTGGGGAGGGGAAGATGGGAGGTTCAAAGCACTCTGTGAGTCTTCCCTCTTAAAACTATAATTCATCAGCCTCTAATGATATGCTTCCCTTTAATAGTCAGAAGACACAATTAGCACAAAGTAAAGACATTTGCTGAGATAGTCCAACATAAACAATAGTAACAAAAATTCCCCACATAACTCTCCGCAATCTAGCTTCCTACCTCATCATGCAACTGAAATTTTTCTCTCCAAAGTTATCAAAGACTTCATAATTGCCAAATCTAACAGCCTTTTTCCAATCCTCATCCTTCTTGACCTCTCAAGATTTTGACACTATTCATCACTGTTATTAATGCAATTGGGGTCTGAGACCCCCCCCAAAATGACAAAAAGTCTATGGAGTAAGTGAAGGAGCATTTGCTACATTCCTGCAAGAAGCAGGGCATTTCTTTTGGTGAAGAAGTCTGCTGGTACAGAAGGGGGAGTAAGCTTTTATTAATCACACCCCTTCCATGTACTACCCAGGTGCCTCCCAGTCATTCACAATTGATTAATATTTTGCTGACTAACGACACCTCCCTCTCTGCTTTCTTCATGCCCTCCTAGATTTGTTCCCCCATCCATGTCATACATCCCATATTCAAAGATAGCAGGAAACTCCCCCTACAGAGTGTGTAGGGTTAATATGCAATTAATCTATTAAGCATGATCATTTCCTATTTGCCCTTGCCAGGTCACTGACCCTGATTAATTTGAGCCAGATCAGGGTCTGTGGTAAGATTGTAGTTGAAAATAATACATGGAACCACTTCTGATTGATGGAATCCACCTGTTAAGCAACTTTGTTAATTTCAGAATTCTAGCTCTCTGTGGAAAACAGTTTGTTATCCTATCTTGGGATTCCTCTATCACAATCATCCTTTTCTTGGCAACTTTTCTCTAATCTCTCCTGCTTGTCCTCCCACCTTTCAGACTGCTCCTTCTCTGTTTTCTTCCTCTTTCTAGATCACACCCTCTAACTGTGGGTATCCCTCAGGGTTCTGTCTTGAACCCTCTTTTCTTCCCCCTCACACCTGGTTATCTAATCCATTCCCATGCATTCAATTATCTCTATGTAAATGATTCTCAAATCTCTTTGTCCAGCCCTAGCTCCTCTTCTGATCTCTAGTCTCACATCTTTAACTGTCTATTGGACATTTTAAATTGGTTCTCTTACAGATCTTAAACTCAGCATGTCCAAATTGAACTTATTTGACTCATTAGGTCATCCCCCCAGTTGGCTTTCCTCCAAATTATTAGATATGATTCGCGTAACTCACAAGAGTTCCTCTCTCATAGCTAAAGTATAGTAGTATTGGTTACTCTGTCTTGGTTCAGAAGGCCAGTGGATCAGCAGACCAGCTGTGAGACCTCCAACAGGACCACAGAAGGAAATTGTGAGCCTCCAAACCCCAGAATAACAGGCCAGACATGACCAGGCCCACCCAGCTCAATGAAAAAGCCTGTAGCAGCACCAGCCCCAGCTCCAGCCCCAGCCCAGCACAGTAAGAGGCCCTTGTGCCCTGCAAAAGATCTTGGGACAATTTCCCCTGTACCCCAGGAACAGAGTTCAACATATTAAAATGAGCAAAAAAAGCAAAAATCTCTCTGACTCTAGAAAGCTACTGTAGAGACAGGGAAGATCAGAACACAAACCCAGAAGAGGACAAGAAAGGCAAAATGCCTTCAGGTGAAACTTCAAAGGGAGCTCTGAATTGGTCTCCAGATCAAAAGGCTTTCTTAGAAGAAAGACTTCAAAAAGGATCTTAAAGGAGAGATAGAAGAAAAATGAGAAAAAGAAATGAGTGCTATACTGGAGAAATATTAAAGATTGGGAGGAAAGAGTCAATAGCTTAGAAAAGGAAGCAGGAAATGACTAAAGAAAACAAATTTAAAATAAATTTGGCAGAATGGAAAAAATATATATTGAAGAAAACTTCTTAAAATAAATTTGATGAAATGGAAAAGAAAACAACTCTTTGAAAAATAGAATTGTCAAAAAGGAAAAAGGAAAACACTTCCTTAAATAATAGAAGTGATGAAATGGGGGGGGGGGAGGATCTACTGAATAAAACAGCTCCTTTAAAAGTACAATTGGCCAAATACAAAAGAAGAAAAAAAAAGCTAACTGAAGAAAATAATTCACTAAAAATCAGAATTGGACAAATGGAAGTAATGACTCAATGAGGCATCAAGAATCAGCCAAATAAAACCTGCCA
The DNA here is from genome assembly GCA_023553655.1 of Myrmecobius fasciatus. Classification (NCBI taxonomy): domain Eukaryota; kingdom Metazoa; phylum Chordata; class Mammalia; order Dasyuromorphia; family Myrmecobiidae; genus Myrmecobius; species Myrmecobius fasciatus. The sequence goes on from JAJPUD010006356.1 coordinate 95,469, forward strand.
AAATGAAAAAATAGAGGAAAATTTAAAATATTTCATTGGAAAAACAACTGACTTGGAAAATAGATCCAGGAGAGACAATCTAAGAATTTTTGGACTATCTGAAAGTCATGATGAAAAAAAAGACTCTGGACAACATCTGTCAAGAAATCATTAGGGGAAAACAGCTTTGATATCCTAGGATCAGAGGGTAAAATAGTCATTGGAAGAATTCACCAATCACCTTCTGAAAGAGACCCCCAAAATAAAAGCTCCAAGGAATATTATAGCTAAATTCCAGAATTATTAAATCAAGGAGAAAATACTTCCAGCAGCCAGAAAGAAACAATTCAAATATCAAGGAGCCACAATCAGGATTACCTAGGACCTAACAGCTTTTACTTTAAAGGATCAAAGGGCCAGGAATATAATATTCCAGAAGGCAAAGAAGCTTGGACTACAACCAAGAATCAGCTAATCAGCAAAACTAAACATTATCTTTCAGAGGAAAAGATGGACATTCAATGAAATCATAACTGTTTGTGTAGTTCCATAAAAGGAGAGTATTTTTTTTTTCATTTTCCCCACCATCATTAATACAAATATTTTCCCCTGCCAGACAAGTATCTATTGCAATGAATATATAATTTATATGAATATATTTAATATTAATATAATTTATATGAATATATTTTGAGAACTACTGTATATAAGTTTCTCATCTTTTAAGTCTTTGACTATATGATTTAGTAACGTGTGCAGAAGTATGGTTAGGAAAAAAAAAATCAAGAAAACAAAGTTCCTATTTGGTTGGCTGCTAAGGTTCTGAATATCCTAGTTGGACTTTATGGTTCTTTGAAAAAATGAATAGTGTAGGTTGTTCCAAACAGTGGGGCACAGTTGAAATGAAAACCAAAAAGGGCAGCATTTGAATTGTTGATAATGTAAGCTAATGAAAAGAAGGAACCTAAAGCAGGTTATAGAATTGCTCACTTATTAGTGAAAAGAACACTGGGAAGATTAGGGTTGATTTTTTTTTCCTCCCCCAAAATCAGCATTCACATTCAATGAATAATGGGTCAGTTTAAGGAAGATACTTTAAGTTCAATTAAAGCTTCAGTCTGCTCACTAAGTAGGGCAAGGACTTTCCTCAACTTGTAAGGCCTCCCTTCATGTGAGGTCAAGAAATTGAACTAAACATAGTGTTCAATATAACTATTCATTGTCATGGTACAAACTCATCTTGAGAAAAAAAAAGTGAACAAATTTTTTAAACCCTATTTCTCCTTTAGTAGTTAAAAGCTTCTAAAATCACTTGAAAAGACAGATTTCTTTATGACATTATAATGATTTTCAGATAACAATTTTTCACACTGAATTTGACCAGAAAAGAAATATAAGGAATTAATTTCCCATGTACAACAGCTACAAACCACTGCTCTCAACAGTCTTTGCAAGAAAAATATACCCCAGGTACATTCAATACACAATAAACCCTAGGTACTACTGATAAGTAGGGGATATCCATAAGGTGAACTGCCTAGTTCACACATTTGTAGAATGTGTGTGTATATGTGTGATTTATTGTTATTCCTTAATGTATTTTGCTACATTGTTTGAAAGCTGTGTGTTCTTTCATAGTTTTGGTGCATTTTTTTTGCTTTGGTTTAGTTTGATTTGGTTTTGCATTTTTGTGAGTTATCACAAAGTGTATACTGTTTTCTCTCTTCTGTTTGTATCTGTTTCCATCTGTACTATCTTGAGTGGCCTCATTCAAATCATCCGTTTTATAAAATATGTAATCCAACCACTAAGATCAGTATCTGTACTTTCAAGAAATATGTGTGCTCCTTGAGAGCAGAGATTGTTTTTTAGTTTATTATATGAAAAACTTTTAACTATATATGTGAAGGTTGAAACGTGAACAGTATTAGGAAATGTTTTTAGAAAATTTAGTTTTTGTTGTTAGTCATTTGAAGTCATGTCCAACTCTTTGTTACCCCATTTGAGGTTTTTTCAGCAAAGATACTGGATTGGTTTGCTATTTATTTCTCCAGTTTATTTTACAAATGAGGAAAGTGAAGTAAACAGGACATGTTTTGCCCAAAGCCAGGCATCTATTAAGTATCTGAGATCAGATTTTAACTCAGGAAAATGAGTCTGCATAACTTCAAGCCTGGCACTCTAGCCCTTGTGATACCTAGCTGCTTGTAAGTTCTAAGTAGGTTATAATGTCAAAATAAGAGCAATTTTGGATTGGGAATTAGGGGATATAGGAGAAAGGGAGGCAGTACTGATTATATGGTAATTTGAAGAGAGATGGCAATTATGAGGGTCAAGAAAGTTTTCCTATATAATGTGGCATATATGTGTATCTATGATAAATTTCAGAGATAAGCAACTAAATAGTGATAATTGAAAACAATTATTAATACCATTCTACAATTTCCTACTTTATGTATCTATTTCATTCTTTTTCCCCCCAACCCTTCACCACCTGCTAGTTTCCTTTTTTATAATCCTTTGATTCAGTTATCAAGGCAACAAGCATTTAAGGGTTTACTATATGCCATTCACTGTGCTAAGCACTGAGGATGAAGGCAAAAACATAATCCCTGCCTTCTGAGTGTTTACATTCTAATAGGAAAGAAAACATATAAACATCGAGGTTTGGATACAAGATCTTGTTTAGGGTAAATCCCTTTTAGGGTTAGCCGATCAGTCAATAATGTATTTGTAGAGTTGGATGAGGTTTTAGTTTTCCCAGTTATATAAAAAAAAAATCAGAGAAATGAAATTTAAATCAAAGAAATGAAACTGAAACCTAAGAGAAATCTAAAAGTTAGGCTGATCAAAGCCGAAGGAGAAAATTATAGAGGGACTCCCATTATAAGAACTATGACCAAATAAGGTGACTGCCAATGAGAGCTGTAATCAGCAATGGGAATTTGGGCTCACAGAGGAATTAGGCAGTTCATATAGACTGTAATCTCTGTATACCTAGCCAATGAAGGAAACCGTGGAGGTATTTGCATTTCAGAATAGAGAATAAAAGATTGTACTTTTATGGGTATGTGTATTGTGCTTTTTAAGGGTATGCCTACTAGCTTAAACACCCATTCTTGCAAGAATGTAAAATAAAATCTTTCTTGTATTCATTCATTAGTGAGTCCATGGAATTCTTGGAAAAATGCTTGTCTCTCAACTCTGAGGTACCACTACACACCCTCAGATTGGCTAAGATGACAGGAAAAGATAATGACAAATGTTGGAGGGGATGTGTAAAAACTATTACATTGTTGGTGGAACTGTGAACGGATCCAACCATTCTGGAGAGCAATTTAGAACTATGCTCAAAAAGTGATCAAACTGTGCATACCCTTTGACCCAGCAGTGTTTTTATTGGGCTTATATCCCAAAGAAATCATAAAAGAAGGAAAGGGCCCACATGTGCAAGAATGTTTGTGGCAGCCCTTTTTGTAGTGGCTAGAAACTGGAAACTGAATGGATGTCCATCAATTGGAGAATGGCTGAATAAATTATGGTATATGAATGTTATGGAATATTATTTTTCTGTGAGAAACAACCAGCAGGACGATTTCAGAGAGGCCTGGAGAGACTTGCATGAACTGATGCTGAGTGAAATGAGCAGAACCAGGAGATCATTATACACGGCAACAACAATACTATATGATGATCAATTCTGACGGACTTCTGATGGATGTGGCTCTTCTCAACAGTGAGATAATTCAGGCCAGTTCCAATCATTTTATGCTGATGAGAGTCATCTACACCTAGAGAGAGGACTGTGGGAACTGAATGTGGATCACAACATAACATTTTCACTTCTTTTCCTGTTGTTTGCTTGAATTTTATTTTTCTTATTTTTTTTCCTTTTTGATCTGATTTTTCTTGTACAGCAAGATAATTGTATAAATATGTACACATATATTGGGTTTAACATATATTTTTACCATGTTTAACATATATTGGATTACTTGTCATGTAGGGGTGGAGGTGGGGTGAAGTGGGGGGAAAATTGGAACACAAGGTTTTACAAGGGTCGATGTTGAAAAATTATCCATGCATGTGTTTTGAAAATAAAAAGCTTTAATTTAAAAAAGAAAAAAAGATGCTTGTCTCTTACAGTACTCCTGCTTCATAGCATTTTCCCCTTAATGGTGCCTTCCTCTAAATCTCTTTTCCTTGCTAAAAACCTTATGGATTTAGCCCACCCAGCAGCATAATAAAATCTTTTCCCTTTGATTTGGAGATTTAAGCATACAAATTCTTTTGAGACAACTCACTCACTGTGAGAAATGGATTTATTTGGTTTCCACAGTTTAAAAATTAATTTGGATAAATGAAACAAATTAGGAAATTGAAACCCACAGGGACATTGAAGAAGGGGGGGCAGGTTATTTCCCCCCAAAGAATGTAAGAATATAAGCTCCTTAGGGCCAAGGACTGGATTTTGTAAAGCTTGTAATTTAACAAGAATCTTTTATTCTTTTGTCCATAGCTTTCCAATGTTATCTTCCCCTTCTAGAATGGAAGCTCCTTGGGGGCAGGGACAGGTTTGAGTGGGATACACCCGGCCCTGTTAAACATTTGATGGCCTCAAGCTTTCTTGTCTCATTTTTAGAAATTGCACCTAGCCAATTGCACCTAGAAATTACCTAGCCAATGGGAGAAAAAGTCAGGAAGGGAGTGGGGCCTTCCAAGTTAGGGTCTATATAATCCTGTGTTTTACAGCTTGTGGTTTGCACTCCTATATGGTCACTGCTGTAGTGGAGAGCTGCCCATTGTCTTGAGATCATAATAAATCTTTTTTTGCTTCTCTACCTTGAGTCTCTGATTTTAATTTGGGTAAGGGTCACTGTTCCACACATCACTGACCGATAACCCCAATATACTTTGGGGGTATCACCCATATCACATCATTTTGGTGGCCTTGTACCCAGATAGTCTGCATCCCATTAACTAAACAGAACATGAGGCAAAGGGAGGATAAAGGATCATAGATTGTGTGAAAAAGTATAATATAAAAATACTGGTAATGAAAAAAAAAGGCAGGTTTTGAAGAGCTTTTAATATCAAAAAATGTTTATATTTGATTTTGGATGTAGTAATAGGAAGCAACTAGAACCCACTCTGCTGCCGGTTGGGAAGGAAAAAAAGGGTAACAATGTCTGACCTACAGTTTTAAAAAATTACCTCAACAGCTGAATAGAAGATGGATTAGAGTTGGGAGAAACTTGCTCAGAGGTAATGTGGACCTGAACTAAGTTGCTATTCTGTAAATGGAAAGGAGATGTAAATGAGACATGTCTTGAAAGTAGAAATGATAAGATTTGGAAACAAATTGTTTATATAGGTAGTGACATTGAGGCTATGGGCCAGGAAAAATGGTGATGATCTTGACAATAATAGAGAAGTATGGTAGGTTTGGGAGTTAGAGAGTGATAAAGAGCTCTCTTTTGAGTTTGAGATATCTAAGAGACAAGCAGTTGGGAATGGAGCTCAGAAGATAGACTAGAGTTGCTTGTATAGATCTGGAAATCATAAACACAAAAAGAAAAATTAAACCTATCTTGGCTAGTGAGGTCAAAATGATATAATGTGATTTTTGGGGTTCCCTGACCTTGGGGAGCTTCTGTTCTAATGGGTCAGTGGTCCTAGTCTTCTGGCTTTGGAATCTGCCTGCCCAATCTATCTGATTCTGACCACTTCTTAGCCAGATAGCTTCTGGCCTCAGGAAACTCCCACATATCAAACTCCTGAGACAATAGTGAATAAAACCATTCCAATTCATCACTGACTGGTAATCTCAGCAAGAACCATTTCTTCTGGAGACCACTCCTTCCTACCTTGAGCCATAGAATTAGTATATTTATGGTAGAAGCTGGATAAAATGGCACTCCTTGGTTCTGTTTCTTTACTGAATTCCCTTACAATTCAGTCAGCTTGTAATGGCATACATCACTTTCAATAACACTTTGTCCCTTGACTAAGAGATGGGTTCAAGCTTGCAAATTCTTTTGAGACACTCACAACACTGGTCTGGGACTTTTGGGGTCCCCCCTTCTCAACCTCAACAAAATGAAGTGTTTTGAAGGAGAGAACAGAGACTAGGACAGAGCCTTGACAGATATCCACAGTTAGACGATTTTGCATGAGTAAAGGAATCACAAGAGGAGATTGAGAAGGAGCAAGCAGGTGGAAGAACCAAAAAAATACAGTGTCATTAAAACTAGTGTGGAAAAAATTTCAAGAAGGAAAAGATGGTCAATGGTGCCAAATTCTGCAGAGAGGTAAGAAGGGTAAAGACTGAGAAAAGGCCATGAGATTTGTCAATTAAGAAATCATTTGGTAATTTTAGAGAGAGTAGTCAGAAGCCAGATTGTAGAGAATTAAGAGAGAAATAGAAGAAAATAAATGGAGTTGCCTAGGGTAGCTATGAAAGAGTGAATAGATAGAATGAGAGCTGATAGGATTAGTTTGTTTTGCTTATTTGTTTAAGAATAGAACAAATTCTTATTGTAGAATTTGTATTGTGGGTAATATGAAAGGAGCCACTTGAAAGATGCTAAAAATAAGGGAGCAGGAAGGATGGAGAGAACAATCTCTTAAAGAAGTCAGAAGGAGATGGTATTGAGGAGTGTGGATTAAGACCCCAGCAAAAAGTCAAATCCCTGCTAGCAACCATTCTTCTAGACTGATCACAGGGATGAGCCTCAATTATTTTAAAATATCTGGAAGCCAGGAAAGGCAAGCAGGGAGGAGTACTGATTATCTCTTTAAGTGGACCTTTTGATTTTTATTTTGTTACACTAAATGGGTCTTAATTGCAATAGTCCATGGTTAAATTCTTTGTTCAATTCTTTGCATAGAAAACTCTATAGTTACTAAATCCAATCAGGAGGCCAAGTTATGATGTCATCCCTCTCCAGATTATATTTCCTCTATAAAAGAATTTACCTGTACTCACTTCCTTGCTAATGCCTATTAGTGATGAGATTGAGGAAAGTAATTGGCAACAAATGATGAGGTTGAGATCTGGCACCAAATGTTGGAGTTGTCCCGTGAGGAATTCACAATGGTCTTTCTCTTTGCCAAAAGGTACATTTATAAGAGGTTACAGATAAAATGAAAAGGTACACCAGGAATGGTAAATGTGAAATAGATTTGGAAGAGCTTATAGTTAGCAACGAAAGAGGTTTTAACAATTAACAAAAATCAAGTTCCCCAGTGGAACCCACAATTAATTAGGATAAAGGGAATACTTTTGTGAGGTGGGAATATGCCCACTGGCAGGCAAAATCCATAGAGGAGTTTAGCACCTGAAAAGAATTAGTTAGCTATAGGAAGGAGAAAGACACCATGAGGCAGAATGGGCTAAGGGGGGTTCAGCAAAGATGGTATAGGCCATGAATAGATTTATAGGAGAAATTTAATCTCAGTGGTTTCACATCATAACTTGACTTTATATTGGATACAGTTAAGGTGAGGTTACTGGAGACCTTCATAGAGGGTGGGACTATAAAGTCCAGTCTTATCAGTACCTCAGGCTTTCTCTGTTAACCACCTTGTGACCCAGAACCTCATCATAAGGACCTTAACTATTTTTTAGGGTTAGTCAGTCAATGTAATCCTCCAATTCTTTTTGGGTTTATTAGGAATTATGGCAGCAAGTTCATTAGGGCTTAGTTAGCCTAATGACATGTTTCTGCTGGGTAATTGTGAGTTAACAGGGAACTTAGCACCTGAGTCTTTCCACTTGTTAATTGCTAAAAGTTCTTTTTGGAATTTAGCAGTCAGTACTGTAGCAATGAAATCCTTGCCTCTTGATTTGGTGAAAGTCTCTACAAATTCTTTTGAAACATTTTGCACTATTCTCTTGAGACCAAAGTATGTTTTGGGGGTCCAAAACCCCTTTTCCCCATCATTTGATGGATTGTACAGAGTCCTGAAATACCAATATAATTTGGGGGTCCAACACTTCTATACCCTTGTACCTCAAAAATATCAAAGGTATATGTAATAAAGTCAGGGTAGGGGACGATATGGAGGAAGAAATATGTCAGTGATGTGAGGTGGGGAGGAGAGAGGTTGAGTTCAAGTTTTTTTTATTCATTCACTTGTTTGTTTTGGTGGAGTATGAAGCAAAGACCTCGACTTTACATATGAAGTCTCTTTTGGATCTCTTACTTAAGTAGGAATGGATTATCTGCTGGTCTTTGTATATAATTCATAAAGAAAAGAGAGAGAGAGAGGTGGGAAAAGTAGGAAATGACAGAGATATAAGTATCAAAACATGAAAAGTTAATGACTAGGGGCAGCTAGGTGGAGCAGTGGTTAGAGCACCAGCCCTGAAGTCAGGAGGACCTGAGTTCAAATGTGGTCTCAGACACTTAACATTCCCTAGCTGTGTGACCCTGGGCAAGTCACTTAACCCATTGCCTCAGGGGGAAAAAGTTAATAAGCAGGTAGGATAAAGGAGAAAAAGATGTGCTCTATCTTACATCAAACTTCTCCAACTTATCTTCCATTGTCTTCCTCATTTTTTCTCAGTAAAGGGAACTTTACTCTTCCCCTATTTTGTGTATGTCCATAAGTGTGCTCTTTCCTCATGTATAATTTCTTCCCTCCTCTTTGAGAGAAGTAGAAATTCATTAAGGAGAATGAGCAGGGGAGGATACAAAAGACATATATAGAGAGAGGAATAAGTAATGTTGATGAAGCAAAGGGGAAAGTGGAGGGAATTGTGTAAGAGCTATATAAAGAATGAAAATGGATAATAGAAAATGGGCCTTGAGCCTATTGAAAATGGAGATGGGTAAGGGAGAAGTGAAAAAACTTGAGAAGCACTAGGATAGTTTGAGAAATATCAAAAGATGCAGAAATGATATCGACTTAACAAGCATAACTTTGGTGGCTCCAGAAATTTCTCTGATGGTGGAATAAATGCTAGGGATGTGTTTTCATTCTGAAACACAATGGAAAATCTTGTATGGCTTAATAAGCCTGTTGATGGCCACCCATTTCTGGCAATTCATAAAGGATGGATCACAAAGTCTGAAAAGGTAAATACTCTGAAGACTTAGGCAGGAAACTAAGGGATTTGGAGTAATAGTTCCTGCTTTTATTACTTCTCTCACTGGAAGTTCTTACACTTTTAAAAAGGTGAATAGCTGGTTGTATAAACTATACTTAAGGACAATATTTGGTTTTCTGGGCTATGCCCTGAGATATTGAAATGATTGGGTCTTGGCCAGGGATGGATTGTATCTAATGAGAACTGGGAAGAATGCCAGGAAACTTGTTTATCTTATCAAAGGGATTTTCAACTGAAAATGGAGATGGAGGGAAAAATGCCCAGATATCATGTTAAGCCAGACACTCAGAGGAGCTAGAGGTAGGAAATAAAAAGAATAGGGCCCATGGGGTAAATCACCAAAAAAAAAAATTAGCTCAGAAAAAGATTCAAACAATATGTGTGGCCTCAAATGTCTATCTACTAAAGACCAATTGTGGATAATAAATAACTAAAGTGAACTTGGGATTTTTTGTTCATATGTGCTATTTCACTGGCATATCGGTAGATGCAATACAAATCAGCAACTGCACTGTGACTTACAGTCTTAATTATCTGAAATACTATGAGGTTAATTGACTTGTCCCAAAGTCACACACTCAGTACATGTGATAGACAGGATTTGAAACTAACTCCAATTCCAGCTTTCTATCTATTCTTCCAGGCTGATTTTCTCAAATTCTGATGCAAAGATGTAATACAAAATGAATATAGCACTGAGCTTCGTTGTGATGGAACTCATGACCAAGATGGTATTCTTTGTTTCGAAGAAACAAAGAATGTGGGAATGACAGAGTAATGCTGGAGCATGTTAAGATGATATTCATCTGGCTAGTAAATCATGAACCCAAGGAATAAAATGTTTGAAGGCAGGAAGCTAGACATGAAAGAATGGAGAAATAGAAATCTTTTTGTTGTTAAAATATGCTATCATCTCGCTGATCAGATGAAAGAAAACTGTGAATGGAGTTCTAATATATACCACAGTTAGGACAGAAATAATTTAAAGTACAAGTACATTATTCCAGGTCATATGAGCAACAAGATGGCAGATTGGACATTTTCTTTCATCCTCATGAACTCTCAAAACAGAAAATTTTCAGATAAAGTAACTTTAGCTGTTTCTATGGTCTTATGTATCAAGAATGCAAAACAAAGTGATGTGGTTCAAGCACCAAAATGATGTGGGCTATGTAAACACCAGATAATGGTATTCCCCAAAGTTTGGTCATATGAAGAATTCTTTGGCAAAAAGTAGGTTCTTTTAGGGAAATAGGTTACAGACAAAATGAAGGAATACTGTAGACACTGGGAATGGTATATATGAAACAGAGTTGGAAGAGCATATGAAAGTCAATTTCCACAGTGGAACTCACAATTGCCCAGTAGAAAAGGAGTACCCTATGAAGTTGGGGCATGTCCTTAGCTGGCAACCTAACTCCTGAAAGGGACTGAGCACCCTAAAAAAGTTAGTTAGATGTAAGGAGGAGAAGTGGGCTTCGGAAGCATGGTGGAGTTAGATGAGATACCACGTGGCATGGGGAAAAGGAGCAAGGAGAAAGACAGAATGTAGGGAGCTATGCAGCGATCCATCAAGCCTGAGGGAAGAGCACAGCATCCAGCTAGTGCCAGCTTTGACCACTCAGGTGTCAGTTGAGGGCACAGACTTAGACTGGTGAATTGTGACTTGCTCAATGTGGAGAGAAGCTGAGTCACTAGGAACATTGCCACCTTTTTAAAAAAAGATTAAAGTAATTGAAGGAATACAATATTGTGTTTATAAAAGAAGAAAATTCATAATTTGAGAAAAAGAGTTTTAGACATGGATGGAGTAAAATGTAAACTTAATTCATAACTTTAAATGTAAATGGATTAAACAACCCCATAAAACAAAAAAAGAATAGCAAGTTGGATAAATCTATTGCTTATAAGAGACACTTTAAAAAAACACATTCAAAAAAAATCTGAAAAAGAGCAAATAATAGAAAATAGATTTTTAAAATTGTATTTCTCAATGACTATAGTAATCTAGTATTTGATAAATCCAAAGACCCCCCGCTTCTGTGATAAGTACTCACTATTTGACAAAAACTGCTGGGAAAAGTGGAAAATAGTATGGCAGAAACTAGGTATTGACCTAACACCCTATACCAAGATAAGGTTGAAATAGGTTCATAATTTAGACATAAACAGTGATACTATAAGCAAATTATAAGAAAAAAAGGATAGTCTACATCTCAGATCTGTGGAGAAGAAAGGAATCTATAGCCAAAGAATAATTAAAGTACATTATGCAATGCAAAATGAATAATTTTGATTATATTAAGTTAAAAAGGGTTTGTATAAACAAAACCAATGCAGACAAGATTAGAAGAAAAGTTGAAAACTGGGGGAAAAATTTTACGTCCAAGCATTCTGAGAAAGGCCTTATTTCTAAAATATATAGTGAACAGACTCAAATTTATAAGAATACATGCCAATCTTCAATTGATAAATGGTCAAAAGATATGAACAATTTTCAGATTAAGAAACTAAAACTATTTCTAGTCATATGAAAAAAGCTTTAAATCACTACTGATCAGAGAAATGCAAATTCAGACAACTCTGAGGTACCACTACACACCTGTCAAATTGGCTAAAATGACAGGAAATGATAATGATGAATGTTTGAGGGGAATGTGGGAAACCTGGAACATTAATACATTGTTGGCAGAGTTGTGAACTTATGCAATCATTCTGAAGAGCAATTTGAAACTGTACACAAAGGACTATCAAACTGGGCTTACCTTTTGATCCAGCAGTGTCTCTACTGGGTCTGTATCCCAATGAGATCATTAAAAAATGGAAAAGGATCCACATGTGCAAAAAATGTTTGTAGCAGTCCTTTTTGTAGTGGCAAGGAATTGGAAACTGAGTGGATGCCCATTTGTTGGAGAATGGTTGAATGTTATGGTATATAATGCTATGGAATATTATTGTTCCATTAGAAATGATCAGCAGGATGATTTCAGAGAGGCCTGGAAAGACTTGCATGAACTGATGGTAAGTGAAGTGAGTAGAACCAAAAAAGCATTGTACACAGCAACAACAAGATTATTTGATGATCAATTCTGATGGATGTGGCTCTTTTCAACAATGATTCAGGCTAATTCCAATGGATTTATGATGGAAAGAGCCATCTGCATACAAAGAGAATGGGGACTGAATATAGATCACAACATAGTATTTTCACCTTTTTTGTTGTTGTTTGCTTGCTTTTTATTTCTTTTTTTTTCTTTTTGATCTGATTTTCTTCTATAGAAGAATTGCACGTTTAGCATGTATTGAATTATTTGTTGTCTAGGGAAGGAGTTGGAAGGGAGGGAGGGAGAAAAAAATTGGAACATGAGGTTTTGCAAGGATGAATGTTGAAAACTATCTTTGCATATAAAAATAATTTAAATAAAATTGGACTTAAAAGAATTACATCAGGAAGCAATTTAAAAGCATGGGTACTACTACCAAGACCAGAGGTCTCTTCTCTTTCTCAATAAGTAGAATCTTTAATAAATTCTTGGCTTTACTTCTTGTTGATTTTAATGATCAGAAGGTAGAGGAATTGGAGCATTATTTGCTCATATTATTTGCTAATCCCTCTACTGTATGTGGCAGAGTATTTTTAGCAAATGGGAAATTAGAAGTGGAGGTGGCAACAGGAAGTGAAGAAAAAGGAGTTGTAGAAACAGATTTAGAACTAAAATAGAGCTGAGAGGCTATCCAATCCAACTCCCTTATTTTGCAGAGACATTAAATGACTTGGCTAATGTCACACACACAGGCATAAGATTTCAGAGATGTGATTTTAACCTGGATCTTACAAGTCTAGAGATAGTGCAGTTGATGCCCACTTCCCTACATCTTCCTTTACATTTGTATTATCTTCTTTTTACACACTACAATTATGAGAAATAATAAATACCTCCCCTTTTCTTTCTTCACTAGCATATCCCTTTTCCACTTACTTGAAAAATGGTGTACAAATCTAATAATTTTAATGGAGTTTTCCACCTTAGGGAACCCTTTTGGAAAAGTGAACATTAATTATATGATCCATTTGGCAAATCCAAACTTCATCTATTTCATCTATTTAGAAAAAAACACAAAAATTTATGATTCTCTCTGCATTTTGTGTATCATCATCCTTATTTGGCATGTTCATGATGTATTTTTAAAATGATATAGCTAAGGGGTTAGGAGTGGCCTCTGTGTAGGTTTATGAGGTACAATGTTGCTCTGCTTTAGATAAAGGCCAGGAAGGAATATTTCTCTTTTAATACTTGAAACCCATAGTGAAAACTTTGGATGATAGTCTCAAGTTTGTTTTTTTCTTCATAAAGCATCTGCCTCAAACAGAAACTAACAATCTCTGAACTACATCTCATTTTGCTTTAGAACATTTATCATTTTCTTTGCTATATACTCTGACCTGTTTTAATCTGTTCATTATATTTTTCATTAAAAAGCTGATCTGAAGAAGCAAATCCAATGTCAATATTATGAATGGGGATGGATGTCTGATACCATCTCAAATCAAGGAAGCAGAGGAGAAGGGAGGGAATAAATACACTGAATTAGGTTGCTGAGAGGGGAGGAGAAAGTAAATGGTTTAGAAAATAGCTTTGAGAGAAAGAGAGAGGCTCTGAGGAGGTGGTGATTGAAGCTTCAGAGCCTGTATTGTACCATGCACCAGTCAGGTTCCAGCATCCTGGCACTGATTCCAGGGCCCATTTAGAAAGATCAAGAGAACAAGCCTCTCATTGAGGACTTTAGAAGGAATAGGATCAACACAATTTATTGAATGAGGAACAATAGAACCAAGCTTTTAATTGTTCTAGCTTTACTTCTGTTTGGTGCTTGTGGGGTACAGTTAGGAGTCTTCCTCATGACTCAGCAGCAGTTTGCAAAACAGAAAAAAGGGTCCCAAGAAGCTCCAATACAAATTAATATGTTAAATGCAGAAATTATATCATATGATTATGTTTTATTAGTAATATAGACTATATTATGCAAGATTGTCATATATTATTATATGAAATACCTGATATATTAAAAAGCATATGTACTCGTCATTAAAAGGGAAGGATTATACCCAGAAGGAAATCCTCACTTTTCTTCCATCTTTTCTTTTGCTTTCTTTCAGCTGAATCTTATAAAAGGAAAGAATGTCTGGTTACTCAAAAGTTTCTAACACTGCAGTTTCTGAATAGAACACTTTTACTGTAAAAACACTAAATGGTTCCCTATCTGTGTGACCCTGGGCAAGTCACTTAACCTCAATTGCCTCAGCAAAAAGCACAACAAAACAAAACAAAACAAAAAAAAACACTAAATGGATAAGTTAAATACTGACTTAATATTTATCTTTGGGTTTAAAGACAGCTAGGTGGTGCAATAGATAGAGAGCTAGGTCTGACTTCGTATACTTACTAGCTGTGTGACCCTGAGCAAGTCTTTTAACTGCTTAATGCCTCAGTTTTCCCAAATTTAAATGGGAATAATTACAGCAGCTACTTCCCAGGATCGTTGTGAAGATCAAAAGTGAATATGTGTTGAGCACTAATTAATCACTTAATAAATATTTCCTTCCTTTCTTCCATCTTGCCAGGTACTATGGGTATAGTTAACCAAGTTTTCTGAATCCTAAATTGGGTCACATGTTCAGTAAAGTTTATTTTTCTGTCACAATTGTGAAGGCTTTATACTGGAACATGTGATATATTGCTCTCAGGCCTTACAATTAAAAATGTGCTCAAGCCATTCCTTTGCCACCCATGCCATATGTGCTGTTCCTGCAAAGGCAGGAACATACGGAAGATAAGCTGGGCAGTTGTGTATATGTGTGTGTGTCATCTGTAGCCTGTGAATCTTTGTCTTTTTCCATCTTTTGCTCATTGCTACTTGTACAACAGCCATTTTCCTACTTGCTGAACTCCTCAAAATCTCTCTGAATGTTGGTAGAATGAGTTGCTTCCTTCATCAGCTATTCCAAAAGTGGTAAGAGCAGTAGGGAAAAAGTACCACTCATCCCAAGAACAGCTTTTATGAATATGCTCAATAGTTTCCTCAGTGGTGTAAGTCCCTCCTTTTTCTTTCTTGCCCCATTCCCCACAAATCTTAAAGCCCAAAGTGATGAGAAGGTGTTTTATTTTGTTTTTCTGGAAACAATGATTTTATTAGGTGAAGGGTTTCTAAAGCATTACAGCAGGAATGAAGTAGGGCAAGATGAGGAGATATAAAACAATCTCTTCCCCGCCTCTGCCCCCCACCCTAACACTCCAAGCAATATTCTAGACTTCGTGGATTACTACCCCAGTTTAGTAGTTTGAAGGATGGGGGGAAACTAAAAAACAATGAAATCATGACAACTAAAGGAGTCTTCTGATGCTGGGGAATGGCTGGTAAGTAATTTGGGTTAACTGTTGAGATGAAAAAGATATATATATATATATAATTATAAGCTATTTGTTTTTGATCTGTTGCATTTCTTAGGGAAGTTTATTTAATGTAAGCATTGAATATCATAATTTCAAAAGAAATAGAGAATTTTGCAAAGGTATTCTTAACTGACACCATCTAAGCCCATGTGAAAAATACAGATTTAAAAAACTAATCTAGATCTTTGTGTTCTTGGTTATCTGGGGATGCTCAGACCTGAGTAGATATGGAACCTTGACCTCAGAAAATAACCCAATATCAAACTATTTCTGTTGGTGATTCTCTGTGTCTATGCCTATTACCAGAAACTTTACTTATATTTTAACCTCTGAATGACCAGATATTTGGACCTAAGCTCTTTATCTTTTGTGATCTACTTTTCTACCCCTAGGCCCTAGATCTTTATGACTTGACCTCCTAGACTTGATCAATTGTTACATGATCTTTAGGCCCAAACTATTATCTTCCTAAGACCTGTAATATCTTCCTGATTCTCCTCCTTAATTTAACTACTAATTCTGGCCTCTATTGACCTTCCTTGTTTCATTGCTACTCATTCTTTTTTTTTTTTTTTTTGATAGTATTTTATTTTCCCAAACACATACAAGAGAGTTTTCAACATTCATTTTTGCAACACTTTGTATTCTAAATTTTTCTCTCTCCCTTCCTCCTTTATCTCCCCCCCCCATCTTAAGATAGCAAATAATCTGATATAGGTTAAACTCATTTCCATTACTATGTCTTTACTTATTTACTCCATACCAGTCCAAGTGGTTTTCATTTTTAAAAACCTAGTTCAATTACCACTAGGTCCAAACAGCCTTTCTTGACTATTTCAAATTAAGTTGTTCTTAATCTTGCTCTGAAAGTCAGTGCCAAATACTTAAAAACTTAGTTTTTCTCCAATTATTTTTTACATATTTTGTCTACCCAGATAAGTTGTCACATATATGAAGGCAAAACATATTTCTGTGTAATGTAATGGGGGCTAGGCATGGAATATGTACTGAGTTGCCCTGGCTGCTTCTGTGAAAACATGAGCTCATTTCTGGAGAAACTGTTATTTTTAGGATGACTCAGAAAAGCTTTGGTCCCCCATTCTATTATGATTAT
Source organism: Myrmecobius fasciatus (assembly GCA_023553655.1). Taxonomy (NCBI): domain Eukaryota; kingdom Metazoa; phylum Chordata; class Mammalia; order Dasyuromorphia; family Myrmecobiidae; genus Myrmecobius; species Myrmecobius fasciatus. The sequence continues at coordinate 112,129 of JAJPUD010006356.1, forward strand.
AAAGGAAAGGGGGGCAGTTGTTTCAATCAAAGCTGCATCAGAAAGAATTAGCCATTAAGTTGGGGAGAGGGGAGAGAAGAGTGACCCATTCAACCAATGTATTGTAAAAAGAAAGTAACTTTATTCTCTGTCTCTTTCTTCCTTTGACTACCTCATATGATGAGTGGCTCCTCCTCTCTAGAGAGGGGAGAGGCAGCATCCTTTCCTTTGTTATAGTAGCCTGGAATCTGGAGGCAGATAAGAAAAGCAGGAACTCTGTCAGGTGAGTCAAGCCTGCTCCTTGGGCCCCTGGCTACCTCTTTTGTTTCTTTGACTGATAGTAGGTGACCAAGCAGTGATCCTAAGATGAATGTGTCCAGCTTTAGAGGCAACTTTGGGAGTTCTAGAAGTTGGGACCTCTTGGGTCCTCAAATGATGCTGATTTTACTGCAGGAGATGTCTTCTCTCCATCCACCATAATGTTTTTTAGAAGAGAAGACGTCCACTAAAAGGATGATCCAAAAGACATGAACCTAGAAGGGATTGTTTAGACAATCCAGAGAAAAAATAAAATGTCATGTGCTTATTGAATAATCCCCCAAGCTGACATGCATCAATGGTTCAAATATCAACTTTCCAGGAAAATATAGGATTCGTTCCCATGTTGTATAAACTTTCCACTAGCTATTCCCCCTGTCTATAAAAGCATTCCCTCTTTGTCTCCCCATTAAAGTGCCATTTCTTTTAAGATGAAGATCAAGTACTATTTGCTGCATGAGGACCTTTCCTGGTTCCTCCAACAGCTAATGCCCTCCAAACTACTTTGTATATGTTTGTACTTAATAAGTTTATATTTATTCTGTATACATATATGCATATATATGTACTTTCTGTCTCTCCTATTAAAATTAAGCTCCTTTCAAAGGAAGATTGTTTCAATTTTTTATACTTGTATTCACAGCACCTTTTACAGTCCCTGAAGGCATATAGTAAGCACTTACTAAATGTGAATTGATTGATATATTTACCAACCTGCTAGATGTGAGATGATATCTTAGTGTTTTTATTTGTATTTTTCTTATTATTAGTCATTTGAAGCATTCTTTCATATTGGCATTAATAGTTTGCAATTCTTTTGAGAAAAGTTCATATCTTTTCACCATTTATTTAGAAGGAAATGGTTTGCAGTTCTTATAGTCATGTATATAACTTACATATCAAACCCTTTTAAGAAATATGTGATACAAAGATTGTTTTCCCATTCTCCTGGTTCTTTTCTAATCATAGTTTCATTGATTTTTGGCAGATGCAAGCTTTTTGATTTCATGTAATTGAAATTGTCCACTTTTTAAAAATAATCACTTCTTATTGCTTATTTGGTTAAGAAGTCACCTCCTAACCAGAGCTTTAAGAAACATATTATCACCTCTTTTAATTTTAAAAATAAAACAATCTTTAATATTTGAATCATTTATTCACTATGAATTTGTCTGGAATATGGTGTAAGATGTTGTTCTAAGCTTAACTTGTCAGGTTGCTTTCCAGTTTTCTTGGCAAGCCTTGTCAAATATGGAATGCTTTCCTTGGTAGGGCCTGTGGAAATTGAACTGCATCAAAGCAGTTTTTGTAAGACTAATTGCTGGGAAAAAATATTGACCTAAAAAGAGAAAAAAGATAAAAAATTCTAAAAGCATACTAAATTACTAAATGGAGAGAGAAAGAAAAACTAAATTTAATTCTCAAAACTTTAAATTTGAATAGATGAAACAATCCAATAAGATGAGTGTGACAGAGTGGATAAGAAAGCAGAGCCGCATAGTCAATCTGCTACTTATAAGGACCACAACTAAAAAGTTTAGATATACACAAAATCAAAACAGGCCACAAGAAAATGAATTATTTATCAGATAAATCAGAAAAAGCAGGAATGAGAAGATACTAACAAAGCAAAAATAAAAAACCCAATATCAGTAAAAACAAACTAGGAAATTATACATGCACTAAATGTTAGAGTATCTAAATTCATGAAAGAAAAGTTATCTCATTTGCAAAAACAACAAAGATGGTAACATAATAGTTAGAAGAGTCTTCAATATTCCTCTTCCAGAAATATATAAAAAGATGAACGAAATAGAAGATATAAAACTGAATAAATTGTGGCACAATCTGGAGCTTAAAAATTCTGGCATTTTACAAATTGGAAATGAAAGAATATCCTTATTTTGTGACACTTTTAGAAATATAGATATCACAGGAAAATTATAAAGGAATGTAAAAAAGCAAAAATATTAAATATATTCTTTATAGACCATAATGCAATAGTAGTAGTGGGGAGTACCAGAAAAATACAGAGATCTCAATGGATCTTATTGGAGAATTAATTAATGAAATTTGGGGGGGGGGGGAAAGTGGGTCAAAGAATAAATTATAGCAAAAATAGCTATGTGAAAGGCAACAATAATGACAGAAAACAATACCAAAATTTCTGGGATGTTGTTAGAATAGTTCTCAGAGGAAATAATAAATTAACAAGATGGAAAAATAGAGATTTATGAAATTTAGCATGTAATTAAATATTAGAAATATTACAGTCAAATTTCAAAGCCCATAGATCAAAGAGAAAAATTTGCAAGAAACAAAAAAAAATTCAAATATGCTGGGGCTACAATTAAAATTGTTCAGGACTTATTAGCAACCTTAATGAAAGACCACAGGTCCTAGAATCATATATACCAGCATTCAAAAGATCTAGGCTTAAAGCCAAAAATATCATATCCAGAAAAATTATCCAAAATATTGAATGAAAAAAAAATGTACATTCAATGAACTTGCAAATTTTCAGGACTTTCTTCCACTCAAATCTGAACTCAATAAAAATCAATTTTGAGGAACTTAACATGGACAAATTGTTTATCTTTTTTACATGGAAATGTTTACCAGATGTTTAAGATTGACATGAGCAATTGGGTAGCTCAAAACAAAGATTGAAACAGACTTAAGGTTAAAAGAGTAATTATGTTATACAAATGAGGTGCAGAGGAAGAATAGACACAGAGGTTTCAGAGGGGGGAGAGGACTTGTAGTTCTAAAAACCTGCTCACATTGGGAATGGATTAAATAGGCAACACTACATACATATCATGAAGGGTTTAGCACCCTCCAAAATCTATAAAGAAATAAGGGGGGAAGGATGAATGGAGGTGGAAGCAAAGAAAGCAGAAAGAAGACAAGGAAGGGTGGAAGGAGTTTGAGTAGTGGCAAGGCAAGTTAATGAGCAGAATTAAAGCAGAAGAGTTGGCAGGGATAGGAAAGAAGAGATATACACAATCATTACAAGGATCAGGAGTAGAATTTATTAGGGGAAAAAAAAGTATGACTAGTAATCATTGATCTCAGACAAAGTCAAACTTTCAATATAAAAAAATCATTCCAAGGGAAGAATAAGGAAAAATAACTCTTATATGCTATTTTGCCCAGTTATATGCCCCTCAAAAGTGTAACATGAAATGGATACGTATTTATAAATGCATGAAATACTCACACTAAGAGAATAAGAAACAGAGAAGTTAAATAACCTGAGTTTAGGAGGAAAAAAAACACTCAACAAATCAAAAAAAGCACCCAAAAGATAAAAAAAATTAAGATTTATATAAGATTTCAAACATACAAAAACTAATTTCAATATTACATAGTTTGTAAAAATAGGCAAGGAATAATAAAAAGTTCACTCTATAAAAAAAACAAAACAAAACAAGGGTTTGATGACTAAGCCAGGGGGAAACTAAGAAGAGAAAAAGAAAACAAAGACCAATAGTCCTAATGGGTATCATCACAAAAATATTAAATAACATAACTGCAAAGACTACAGCAATATGTTAAAAAGGCTATATATATGCTGACCAAATTGAATTTACATCAGCAAAACAGGGAATCTCAATATTAGAAAAACTATGAATATAACAGGCTATATTAATGAGAAAATTCATAAAAATCACATGACTCCGTCAACACGCAGAAAAAGCTTCGACAGAATATTACAGATGCACACACATATTCCTTAATATGGTAAATGTTAACTATCTGAGCAAGAGCCAATGCTATGTATAATGGGAAAATGCTGCATGTCCTTCCAATAAGAATCAGAACAAATCAAGTATGTCCATTGTTAATACTATTATTTGATGTGGTTTTAAAACACTATATCAATCAGACAAGGAAAAAATATTGAGGGAATATACATAGAAAAGGCAACAAAAAACCAAAATTATTGCTTTTAATAGATGATATAAGGGTTTACTTACAAAACCATAAAGAATCAGCTAAAAGTTAATTAAAACTAACTAAAATTATCTGTTATCAAAGCAGCAAGATATAAATTACAAACCTCTATATATTAGCAAAAAGACTAAGCAGAAAGAGAATGTATAAAATATTTGGTAAAGTGCCTAATAAGGCACACATCAGAAGAACATGAATAAAGTTATAAAACATCCTTTGACATAGTGACATAATAACAAGCAAGTGGAGAAATGTTTCCTATTCATCTTTGGAATGTTCCAATATTATAAAAATGACAATACTATCTAATTTAATTATAAATTCTATGCAATACCAATCAACCAAACTAAAAGAGTCATTTTGTACAATAAGAACAACAACAAAAAAAAACCAATTGCAGAATTCTTTTAAAACAGTACTTCTCAAAATGTGGTCCAATAGTACTTAAGTCCTTTTCAAAGCATTCATGAGGTCAAAACTATTTTCATAATTTGCCAATTTAAATATTGCTCCATTGTTCTATGACATATTTTTATGAAGTAGGATTTTCTTCATATACTTTAAAATAACATATAACTATAAATTAAACATAAAATCAGATATGAGAATCTGGCTGTCTTCTATTAAAGAAATATGAAAAATATACAACATAATGCTAATCTCACAAATTTTTAAGGAAAACATAGGGAGGAGGTTAATAGCATTTTCATAAAATGTGTTATGTATGTTAACATGTAATAGGGTTATTATATTAATGTGATTATTATTATTTTAATGAATGTATGAATAACATTTAAAAATTTTATTTACCAATCATATAAAGTTATGCACAACTAATTACATATAGTCATTATGTAATTATATGTCATATACAATTATATGGTTATTATATAATCATATATAATTATACAAAATATTTTATCAGTTTTAATTTTTATTATGGCAAATATCAATAGATATAATCAGGAATATACTGGAGCCAGTTCTAACCAGCTTATGAGAGCCCATTGTTAAATTATTCAGAGTGAGTATATATTCCTTACAGATCAGGATTTTTTTGGTTGATTATACTTGAGAAAGCATTAATAATGCAGATTAAACTTAAAAGTATGTGTGCAAGGGCAGCTAGGTGGTGCAGTGGATAGAGCACCAGCCCTGAAGTCAGGAGGACTTGAGTTCAAATTTGATCTCAGACTCTCAATACTTCCTAGTTGTGTGACCCTGGGCAAGCCACTTAACCCCAATTGTCTCAGCAAAAAAAAAAAAAAAAAAAAAAAAAGTATGTGTGCATGTGTTCTCTATACCCTATCCCTATATGGTTATTAAACATTTACTAGTACACCCCCTTTTTGCTCTATAAGCATCACTTGAGTTCAGCAACTTAGGCAAAAACACAAGCAATTAAGTCTCAGGGCCTGGGGATGGTAGACTAACAATAATAATAATAATAACAACTGGATTTATATAGTGTTTTCATTTTATATACATTATCTCATTTGAACCTCCCAACAACATTCTTTGATATAAATCAGATAAATGGGAAATTTCTGAAGTCCTTAATAATTTTCTATTCATTTTAATGCAATTTTTCAAACAATTCTTATCATTATTTTTTTTTTAATTTTGAGTTCCAAATTCTCTTCTTACCTCTCTCCCTTTCATCCTTCTTGAGAAGGCAAGAAATTTACATATGCAGTAATGTAAGTTATAGTCCTATATTAGCCATATTGCAAAAGATAATAGATACTCCTTCCCCCACACAAAAAAGAAACAACTAAGAAAATAAAAAAGGTTGTCTTTTTTTTAAAGTATACTTTGATCTGCATTCAGATTCTACCAATTCTTTCTCTGAAGGTGGATAACATTTTTCATCATAAGTATTTTGGAATTATCTTGGGTCACTGTATTGCTGAGAATAGCTAAATCATTCAAAGTTAATCATTGTATAGCATTGCTGTTATTGAATGTTTTCCTGGTTCTGCTCCCTTCAGTTTGCACCAATTCATATAAATCTTTACAGGTTTTTCTGAAATTATATCCCATACTATTTCTTATAGTAGAGCAATATTACATCACAATCATATACCACAAATTGTTCAGTCATTTCCCAATTAATGAGCATCCCTCAAGTTCTAATAATTTGTTGCCACAAAAAAAGAGTGGCTACAAATATTTTTGTACATATTAGGTACAGATGTAGGGGCAAATTATCAGAGTATTATAGTGTTTGATAAACTCAAGAGCACCAACTATTGGGATAAGGATTTACTATTTAATAAAAACTGCTAGAAAAAATGGATACATTTTAACCTGGTTTGCAGGCAGCATGACTGCATGTTTGTCACTTCTCTCTTACGTCAATGAAATCATAGATGCATTAGGTAAATAATTCTTCTGGCCCCATTCCTGCTTAATTCTTACAGGTCCTTTAGATTATGCTTTTGAATAGGAGGAGAGATTTTTTTTTCATCCTATATAAACTTACATTTTTATTTAAGAATATAATAGCTGATCTCAACTTGTACCTTTCCACCCTTGGCTCCAGTGAGTATAGGGAGCTGGAGATGGAGGAAAGAATAAAGTGGAAATAAGAAGGATGAATGGATTTTTCATTCTCTCAGAATTTTAGATCACATTGACAGAGAGCCTATATCTTTCTAAACCTTTTAGGGGTTCCAGATAACTGTAGGTGGGGTGAAGTCGAACTTAAATAATCGAATGGATTTGTAAATGCATTAAGCAAGAATAGGGCCAGGAGAATTATTTACCAATTGCACCTATGATTTCATTGTTATAAGGTGTCAAACATGCAGCCATGTTGCCTGCAAACCAAATTAAAAAGTAATTGGAAAATATTTAACAAAATCAATAAAAATACAATAAAATATAGGTAACATTATGCTTCAAAATTAAGTAAAAGTGCCAACTGTGCTACTCTGTCAACAGCATTTATTAAGTGAATATAATGCTCCTACCAAGAGTTTGCAGGATAGGCAAAGGCATGAGCTCTGCCTTCTGGGAATATAGTGAAATAGTGCTATGGAAAGTTGGAGAATGAATCAGTGTCAAAGTCCATAGGACCCAGAGATGCTCTGGGATTTGCTTTCCATAGTTTATATCTGTTTCCTGCTAAGAAATATTCTTGTGCCTTATCATGCCTCATATTCTGTAATTATTTCTTCCTGTTTGTAATATTCACGTGTAACACTGACCTTGTTGTCAGGATGTTCAGTTGGTTAGACTTCCTCCCACCCTCAGGATACTCTGGTTCCCTTAGGGAAGTTGGGGGGTTATATGATCTCTGCCAATGGCTCCAATCTCACTCAATTATAGGGATTGTTCTCCTGAATCTAAGTATCATTTAGTCTTTAATGGTGGAATTAATTTTTCCACTATACCACCAGCTGCCACTGTTAGGGTTAACTCAAAATAAATACTGAAGATGTAATCACAAATATACAAATTTACTCTCACAGTTATGCATTATAGGAGGCATAATCCCTTTTCCTTCTTGTACTACCTAGTTTCTGGGCAGGTGAAGGGATTTGGTATCATAGCTTAATTCAGTTCTTTTAATGTAAACTCCCAGTTCCAAGACCAAAACTCTGGGCTTGAGTACCCAACACCCTTGCTTCTCCAGGCTTTTTTACAGAATCAGGCTATGATGCTGAGTTTTTGTTTTTTTTATTGAACTCTCAGATCTGGTGAGACTTACCCACAGCTCCTGAAACTAAAGGATGAACAACACAAAAAAAGACATTAATGCCCCAGAGACCTTTTTTGGAGTCAAAGGGAGAATGAACAGGAAAAGTTTAGTTCATGACACTTAATGCTATTTGGGTGGATTGTAACCTTCACTTAGGATATAGGAGGAAAGAGTCAGAAAGGTGGTAGGAAGAGAGCAGTTATCTCAGTCTCTCTTGTTTTATAGACTTGCAGGGAGGCTTTCCCACTGTGCAGTCAATGAAAAGAGGCTACACTCACCCCCATATTAATAACAAAGAGAGCCTTAATCTTAAGTGCATCCCACGTAAGCCCCTTTAGAAGGTGCCTTTGGAACACCCAGATTGCCTAACATAGGGTCAACCTTGGCAGACACAAGTATTCTCCAGTCAACATCTAAGTGTTAGATTAGTTTGGCTAAACTTTAGTGCTTTTTCCTCATGAGTCACACTAAAATGCTTGATCCTTATTGGACCACTCCTTTGGCCTGAGTAATTATTTGAAATCATAAAAGACAGCTCCATTCATCTTCACCCCCTGGGTCATCTGAGCAAGACAATTGTTTCTTTACTGTTCTTGTTGATGAATACTTCAGTGTATCATATATGTCAGAGTGTGGATACCCTGGGACCAGGTAGTAACTAAATTGTATCGAGTTCGGCTTCCTTGTAGCCTTATATCTTAAACAGCCTAATTTAACCCTTGAGTGATGGTTATGGCCATATTTTTCTTAGCTCACCTTTTATATCCAAGAGACATCAAGCTGACCAGTATGCCAAAGACAGTGCTTGCCACACTGCTTTCATCTCAGTATTTTTCAATTATTGATCCTTGTGGTCATTTATTCCCAAGTGAGACTCTAAGTAATCAACTTTTCCTTAATATGATTTACTGTCCTAGAACAGAGCTCACCTTGTCATCTGTGGTTTATCCATTCTTTGTGGGTTTGGGTTCTTTGTTTTATAATTTAATCATTTCATATCAGAAGTAGTCAGAGTTAATCTTCCAGATAAACTGAAAGATAATTGCTGAATTTGCCACATATACATATCAAAGTGGTGAGAAGCTGATAAATACAGGAAGACAAGAGGATGACATTTAAATTGAATTGGAATGAGCTCATAATCACCTTGCACATACCATGTAATTTTGTTGTTTGAATAAATGCCTAAATGTTAACAAGAGAAATCTTTGTTTTCTTCTATTGTCACATGTCCAAATTATAGTCGCTGATGTATCATTTTATGCATAACCTAAGGTAAAACTAATTAATGGTGCTAATGATCAGCAGAGCCTGAATTTTTCAGGCTTTTTTTTTTTTTTGCCCATTACTTTAATTTTGTGAACAATATATCCCAATAGCAGCCATTCCTATTGTAATCCATACTACCTTTGGTGATCTTTATCTCAACTTCCACTCTCACAGATAAATATTAGGACCTAACTCTCTCTCTCTCTCTCTCTCTCTCTCTCTCTCTCTCTCTCTCTCTC
>JAJPUD010006356.1:121609-132161 GCA_023553655.1 Myrmecobius fasciatus
CTCTCTCTCTCTCTCTCTCTCTCTCTCTCTCTCTCTCTCTCTCTCTCCTCTGTCTCTCTCTTTCTCTCTCTCTCTCTCTCTCTCCCTCTCTCTCTCAGAATTCAAGGAAAATTCTGAGGAGCTGTTGGTGATTCTCTAAATCAGTGACTCAAACCTGCACCAGTGCTTTCTTCCAAGGTAACTGATGGATAATCATTTTATTCAGCCAGCTTTAAGCATCTATCATACAAAGATATTTACTAACATGGTATAGTAAGAGCAGTTATAATAAAATATCCCTTCAAGAGTCTGTGACACACAGTTCTCAAAACACATACAGAATCCAGAAGGAAATGGGTTCAGGTTTAGAAAGCACATATGGTAAAGAGATAATTCACATATTCTGGTTTCTGAAAGTCCTTTTCTTCTATTTGTGGGGCATTCAAGAAGTTCCTCTTTAGACAAGCTACAATTTCTGTGCTGGGTTCCTTGTAAAGCTGTTGGTCTGCATCTACTCTTTGTCTTTCAATGAAAATGGTTCTTCAGCTGATTCAGGGATGCTGTTAGGACAATAAGAATATAAGAAGTACAATATTCTTTGGACCTTTCAGAGTTTATAAGATCCTCCTCACAAGGAGAAGGTGGGAAAGGAGACCTAGGCTGAAGACAAAGTTGGTATTCTCATTCTCCCACACTCTTCCAGATAATTTCTGCTCAAAGATTTTACTAGAATGCCACACTTGCTCCAGCCTCTTGAATGCCTCTAGCTAGTTTAATAATTTTTAGACAATTTTAAGTGCATAACTAAATTTCCTCAACATTTCCAAACATGATTCCTATACAAAGTTACTCCAGGATTTTTCATACTTAGTTTAAATCCTACCATTGATTAATTGAAACAAAAGTTTGTGATTAAGCTTGATTGTTTTTGCCTGGTTACAGTAATAGTAATAGTGGTGATATTTTTTATTTTATCACCACATTTTAAGTGAAACAGGGTGATTTGATTGAGTAAATCTTTACATTATCCAAATATTCTGGTAAATTGAAATATCAATGAACCTCAATGGAGTTCAAATATTTTAAATACAGCTCTGATATATCTTGAACAACTGAAAAGGAGAGAGACCCAGAGGACCATGGATCAGTAAACTGTGAAAAGTAAATTACTTTCACCCTACCTAGAGAGTTCTGGGAAGTTCATTGTCTGCCAGAATTCACAGATTCCTAAAATATATAATAATACTTCAAGTTGGTTGATTTCTTGTTTATATAAATCCAAATTGAGGTTTAAAATCAGAACAATGTCATGTATGGCATACAGCCTACCCTCTATTTGGAAGCAATTATCTATGTGCTGAAAAATGAAAATCATGTTTTTAGAGGCAGACAAATCTTAAGCAAGATTCCCTCTTACAAAGGGACAGGCATTTCAGTATTATTTTTGTGGCCTGTTGCTGGTTAAGAATATCCCTTGCCAGAGATAACTCAGTTATTTGGTATATTTATATCTTTAGAGGAACTATATACATCAGCTGATATCATGGCTGAGCTCTTTATTAAAACTGCCTCTTTCAAAACATCTCAGTGTAGAGTCTAATCAGATCCTTGGCACTATAATAATTCATAGCTTTTCCTCCTCTTCCAAATCTTTGCAAATATGAAAGGCATGAGTAGAATAAAATAACTTTACCATCTGCAAAATATTTCACAGGCAAACAATGTTTAAGGTGAGAAATCTCCTGACATATTCTTAAGTAGATCTCTCCTCATTAGATCAAGAAAGGTTTATGACTGGAATCACAACCTAGAGACAGCTAAATGGAACTAATGGATAGAGCAGGAGATTTGGAGTAAGAAAGATTTGAGTTCAAATCCAGCCTTAACATTTACTAACTGAATGAGCCTGGGCAAATCTCTTAGGTTCTCTACATCTGTTTCCTCATCTGTAAAAATGGGGTTAATAACCACCTATTTTCATAGGTTGTAAGAGGATCAAATGAGTTAACATATAAAATAAATCAATATATATGTTAGTTGCTATTATTATTATTCAAGTAAGAGCCAAAGTGGGGCAGCTAGATGACACAGTAGATATATATAGATAGATAGATAGATATAGATATAGATATAGATATATACATACACACACATATATAGGTACATATATATATTTACTTATATATATATATATATATACATATATATATATAAATTCACAGATTCTAAGTTGAGAATTCCTGATCTAAAAAGGATAAAAATAGACAGTTATGAATACAAGAAACAAATATGGTAACATTAGGAACATATCTTAGTACTGAATTCAATTTAATGAATCTCAGAAATATTAGTAATTGAATCTCAATTTTCTGACCTATCCATTTGATTGATAGCAAACCACTTCAGTATCTTTGCCAAGAATATTCAAGTCACAAAGAGTTGGACATGAATGAAATGACTCAATAACCACCACAAAGAATCAAAGAATTTAGAAGTTCTTGACTATCTAGTTGCTAAACCAACATTTCTGGATTCAAATGGTAATGGGAAGAAAAATGGTCTTGTTATTTGAGGAAAATGTGGGGAGAAACTTTAAACTGAAGTTAATATATTCACAACCCATTTTTGAGAGCTGCCTAAAGCTTGAAAGATTAGGATGATTCTACCTACTAGGCCACATTGCATCTCTCCAAGAGATAAAACTCCTCCAGTTCCAATAGATTTGTGATGGAAAGAGCCATCTGTATCCAGAGAGAGAATCATGGAAACTGAATGTGGATCAAAGCATAGTATTTTTACTTTTTTGTTATTGTTGTTGTTTGTTTGCTTGTTTTTTTCTTTCTCATTTTTTCCCCTTTCATCTGATTTTTCTTGTACAGCATGATGATATGGAAATATATTTAGAAGAATTGCACATGTGTAACTTATATCAGATTGCTTTCTGTCTTGAAGGGGAGAAAAGGGAGAGGGAAATTTGGAACACAAAGTTTTGCAAAGGTAAATGATGAAAACTATCTTTGCATGTGTTTTCCCCCCAAACCCTCCCATTTTCTTAATTTACCTTTTTGTTGTTGTTGTTGTTGTTGTTGGAGTACCACCATTCTTCCAAACACCAGGTTTGAAATATTGGAGTTATCCTTGACTCTTCACTCCTTCTCACCCTTCATATTCAATCAATTGCCAACTCTTATTGGTTCACCTCCACAAGGTGTTTCATATTCATCCCATCTACTCTGTTCACACAATTATCTCCCTAATCACCTCTTACCTAGAATAGTACAGTAACATACTAATTGGCCTCCTACCTTTCAACTACTCCCTTCTCTGACCCATTCGCCACATAGCTGTCAAAGTAATATTCCTAAAGTATAGTTCTGATCATAACATTCACTAATCAGGATATTCCAGTGGTTTCCTTTTGCTATCAGTCTAGTTTCTTCTATTTGACATATTTATAACTCTTCACAATCAGGCTCCTGCCTAAATTTCCAAGCTTCTCACATGTTATTGTATTTTACTCATTTTATTTCTCAGTCAAATTAACCTGAATACAATATTACCTCAACATAATATTGCATCTTTCATTTCAATACTTTTATATAGATTGTCCTCCATGCTTGAAGTGTATTCTCTCATCAGACTCAGAAATTCTGACTTTCTACAAAGCTCAGTGCAGATGCTATGTCATATAGGAAGTCTACATTGATATGCCCATTTATTAGTAGCCTCCTTCTAATTATCTGCTATGTATGTGTCTATAATTAGTCTTCCCCTATCTATTCTGGGTAGAGCACACCCCACAGAACATTCATGGAGCTAAACTGGACTTCTTGGGCCATTACCAATGAGTTTCATGTACTCTGGCTCAGAGTTGAAGGACTTAGACCTTTAGGGTGTTGTAGCAATCCTTGGTGCCCGTAATGGCATTAGGAGAAGGGGGATACACCAAAAGAGAATTGATCACTGAGCCAAGAAGAATCCAGCCTCAAACACTGACTAGTTCTGTGAACCTGGGCCAATAATTTGACTTCTATTAACCTTGGTTCCCTCATTTGCAAAATAATAGCACTTATGTCACAGAGTTTTTATGAGGGTAAAATGAGATAATATTTATAAAGCACTTAGCATCATACTAGCACATAGTAAGTGCTAAATAAAAGTTATTGTTATTATTATTATAAGAAGAAGAAGAGGAGGAGGAGGAGGAGGAAATGATAAATTTTCCCATTCCTTTTCCTTATTTCCTTCAGGCTGCAACTAGGATGCTATGTACTAATGCATTATTCTCCCTGCTTGGCTAGAGTATTTATTATGGAACATTTAAAATTTGCAAATAGTGGCAGAAATTCACCACTGCCTTGTTTGAGCTGACTCCAGGCTTTCATCCATAAATTAGACATTGTGGTCAATTTTCTAAAAGTATCACTTTTTTCATACTCAAATAATCACACAGTAAAGTCTGGATTTTAACCACAAGGCGAGCAATAATATTTAAACAACTTATTTTAAATCAGGGCTTTCATTTCTTTGAGGTAAAAATATTAGTCAATTGGGTTTCTCTTAATTAAACTAGAGAGCTGAGGAGTTTCATCTTTGCCTAGTCCTTATATTTGAATTATGTTCAGGAATGTCTCAATGATTCCTAAATTATGGAGCCAACTAAAAAGAATTGAAGATTTGATTTTTATTTTTAAAGCCAAGAGAAGTAGTGAAAAAGACATTGGGGACATTAATATACAAATTGAAAAGATGTATTTTATATAACACATGATAGAAAATGTCTTGAAGACCAAACAATACATGAGCAACTGAGGTATAACAGAAAGAACACTGGACAAAGAGATCTGGGTTTTTTCATCTCAATGTTGCCACTTGCTAGCTACATAGGGAGGGAGGAGAATTTATATATGATACTCTCTTGCTTTTAACCTGCAATATTAATACTTTATTAATAAATCAAACCTTGATTTGTAATATTTGCCGATTTCTGAGGTATAAATGCTCATACCGAATATTTAACTTCAGTACAGCCCTGCCTATATCACTGGGTCTGACAAGGTGTCTCTGTGAATGGCACTTTAATCTACTGATGTTAACACATCCTGATCTACATTTAGCATAACCATCCTATAGCCTGAGTGATAATTCAGCTGAAAAATACCAGACATAGCCAGGTGAATTTAATGTCTTGGAATTCAGCTGAAACTAGGTCTTCTGAAGGAGTTAAATCTGAATTTTAACAGTAATCATTCTTTTTCATTAAAAAGAAAATGCTCACATTATATTCTGAAATGACACAAGGAAAACCAGAAAAGTATTCTTAACCTGTATATACCTAGGAATCCTTTGCATCTTGATGCTATTATTGTGAATATATATTATTTCCAAGGGTTTGGCCATGATTTTGCTACCTATTTTAACCCCTGCTTAACTCTTTTCCTATTTTTGTTCCTTCTGCCAAGTTCTTTAGATATGTTCTTAGTATGTTCCACCATCACTTCAGACTCCCAAACTGCTCTTAAATGAAATGACCTATCAGCTATGCTCTCTTTTCCATCCAATTGTGCTATTGGTTTCAGGATACCAAGTAATCCATGTCTCTGTATGAGAATAGATGCCTTGAACAAGTTATAGGACATATTAAATAATATACAAATCTATTGGACATTCTTGCTTATACAGGGAAGAGTATAAAAAGCATTTTGGTCAGGAAATTAAGCCTATATCAATAATTCAAGGAGAAGAGAATTAACTCCGTGGCTCAGTCTTGTGGAATTACCAACCCATGAAGGGGGAAGAGCAAAAGATAAAAGTGACATGTGAACATAAGAAAATAGATGAAATACCCAAAATACTAGGAAGAAGAAAAAATTTTAGTAAAAACCCAACACACAATCAGATATATCAACATAGGGGATTCTAAAAGCAAAAAGAATAGTACAAAAAGAAATTAGAACACATTATGAATTTCACAAAGCAGTTAATGGCATGTAATATTTATCTGGGGAGATAAGTATAAAGATGAGGGTATTTTGATTGATCAAATCAATCAAATCACCGCATTCCTTTTAAAGGGGTGGTATAAAATATCAAGCCAATCTGGACCTGAAAGATTTAGACAACTGGTAGATGGCCAGGAAATAATGTTCCAGCAAAACCCTTGAAAAATAGCTACTGAAGAGGTGGAGACAGAGAACACTTTGGCTTTAGTCATGGATTAGAGCTCCTTCTCTCAGGCAAAAGGAAAACCTTCTAAGTTTTGAAGTCTGCCAAAAATTTTGGATCAGTGTCCTAGCAATATCTATATAGAAAAGTGAAAGCAAACTGGATTCAATGCAAAGATGTACATTCATAGATCCACAAGGAACCCAGAACAGAAGTTGTACTATCCCAAAGGGGAGGAAGAAAGGGAGAAAGCAAGAATAAGCATTTATTATGTGGATACAGCTAATAAGCATCTAAGTTAGGATTTGAGCTGAGGTTTTCATGACTCCAGGTTCACCACTCTATCCACTGTACCACCTAGTAGCCTCTGTCATAAAGAAAACTTGAGTCCTCGTGGTAGAAGAAAATGTCTTTTGGATAAGAAGGAGCTGTAAGTTGCCTTTTTTACACATTTTCTCTTTATGTTTGAGTCCACTTCTTCTTGGATTCTAAATGTACTTATTGGAGTTTGTGTCAAAGACTTTGTGGGGAATGTTTTGTATCAGCTGTTATGACTATACAATCTTAGTGAATACCCTTTTCTAAAAGCTAATCAAGATTGTCTGACTAAATTATATCAAATGATGATCATAGCAGAAGCACCTCAGTGTTGGCTCGTATACATTAATCAGCAGCATTAACCTTAGAATCCCGAGTTACACTCTGGGGACCAAATTTACTAATGTTCATGGGAATTAGCTATTAATACAGAATTTTAAACAAAGTATGGAAAATCGAATACACAATGGAGCCTCAAAGCAAATAAATAGAAGCTCTGAGAAAGAGAACAATAAACTTGGATAACAAAATGCCAAAGTGTAAGGAAGTTTATTAGAAGAAAAGCAAAAGGCAATAATGACAAAAAAGCCCATGAATTCTCTGTGAATCAAAACAACTGAGTTTGGAAATAGATGTACAGATATCTTAATAATCACAGGTCTCATAGCAGAGCAATACAAGCTTTTTAAAAAACCAAATACCAAAATGAAGGAAATAATATACGAAAACTCTTCAGAACTTTTGGATGTGGGTAACAAAGTATTATTCAGGAGAATTCACACATTACCACAAAGTGAGGGGAAATTTCCTCAACTTCAAATTCCAAAACACAAAAGTAATGGTTAAATGTAACTATTTCAGTAATAAACAAATTTTTCAAGTTTTTGAGAAAATAGTATTTAAATATGAAGGAAATCTGAAGAAAATGAGATTTTCTACAATTATGAAAAACCAAAGAAAGAAATTGTCATATTGTTCAAAAAACAATTGAGCAAAAGCTATAACCCTAAATGATCCTGAAAACCCCAGCCTGAACAATAGGAAAAAATATGGGCATTCAGCAAAATAGACATTTGAGGGATTTTTGGTTTGGAGGTGGAGGGAGAAAAGAGGGGAGGAGGTTGTTTTTGACTTTTCAATATTAAGACAAAAAAAATCATAGGAAAGGTTAATAAGTACAGTAATAAAGAGAAGATTAAGTAATGAAAGAGGGCAAGTAGAAAACAGAAATGAATGTGTTCTGCTTTCCTATTAAGCCCATGGTAGAACAATAAAAAATACTAATTTCTATAATCTCTTGGACAAAAAAAATTAATAATAATGGGCATCTTTGAGAGACTGAGCTGAAATCAAAAGGGGAAAAGAATTGGAACTGAGGGATTCTAAGAGGGGTGTCTCATACCATAGGAGGGAAGAGAATGCCACTAATGAGCATCTCCATAATATAGAAAGTATATGCTTATAATAGAGAAACGGGGAGTTTGTAATGAGTTTAGTCTAGAGACAATTTGCTCAAGGGATGACCAACTTATATGAGACAGTGAATCTCCATGAATAGCATTCTACTCCAGGAGATGGGTTGCTACCTAAAATCAGCTAGTACCCAAAGTATTCATGGTTGTGGTAGTGTGTAGATACAGAAATGCAATGACAACTCTTTGGGATGGAGTCTAATTAGAGTAAAGGGAGAGAGTATTCCTGGACATTATAATTTGGAACCCAAAATATCTACTATTTCTATCTCATGTTACTTCCATCACAAATAGTTATTTCTGAGAATGAATCACAGCAGAAAAAGGAGAGGATCAGGCAAAAATATAGAAATTGGATAGAAGAGAGAACTCAAACATGGTATTACAGAAGCTTTAACTACATGAAAGACATGGACATTAAAGAATGAATAGTAGGGGCAAATCACAACAATAAAATTCAAAATAGACTACAAGGGGAGAAATTAGAAAAATGTAATCAATAAGGAACGTACTTAATTCCCCCAAAAAGGTAGAATTGGCGGCTAGATTATATGAAGGAGTTTATGTTGGACAAACTAAGAATGAAGATGTTATTTTGTTAACCAAATTAATAGAAGTATTACTTTTATTTAGCATTGATGAAACTGTCTAGATCATTAGAGGGAGTAGTCAGTTTCAGAAAATTATTTGCTCCTAGGGTATGTGCCAACATTAACAGTGATCTCTTTGTTTGGTAATTTTAAAAATCTTTACTGAAAATGTATGTTTTGTTTTATTATTCTTATGGACTTGATCTTTTGTTTTACAAATATTATAAAATGTGAATTAGAAATTGAGGGAAAAAAAGTTTTTGTTTTTCTAAGTTAGTACCTCTCTCCAAGCAATGATGTCTTTACATTTAAAAATTAGATTTTTCTTAATAAACTTTATTTTTGCATTGCCCAGATTCTACTCCCTACCCCCAAGAGCCATCTCTTATAAAAAAAAAATTTTTTTTTTACAACAAAGAGGTAAAGTAAGAAAAAATCCTAACATTCCACGCAATTTTCTAAATTATTGGACCTCGCCCTTTGAAAAGGAACAGAATCTTTTTATGTATATTCTTTGGGGTCAATTTGTTGTTTTTTTTTTTAATAATTTCAGAACTTGGGGGCGGAGCCAAGATGGCGGAGTGAAAAGGTGACTTTCTGCCTCTCCTCCGATCTTCTCTCAAATCAACAATAAAATAAGCCTCCGAACTGATCTTCAAGTCACCGAACTCAGAAATATTTGGGCACAGCTCTCTGGATAACTTCATATCAGGTTAGTCGGACTCGGACAGAGAGATAAATAGACGACAACTGTGCAGGCCGGAAGTGAGGGTGGGACTCAGCTCAGCTCATCTTGGAAGAAATTCCAAACTCCAAACTCCAAATTCCAAACACCTGGAGTTTATCTGAGGCACTCGGAACACTCTGCCCTGATTGGGGGCAGGTGTTCTGGCAGACTTGCCTTGTTTAAGGAGTAATTCGGACTTAATCCTAGCCCCCACCGGCCCAGCACCTTAAGTCAACTCGCCGAAGTGCCCCAGGGCAAAGCTTTTTGCAGCCGCCGCTTTTTTTTTTCCCTACCTTAAAGAGATATCCACACTGTCTAAAAAAAAAAAAAAAATATGATGAAGAAGCAAAAGAGAGCTCTCACCATAGACAGCTTTTATCAAGGCAAAGAAACGACCCCAGAGCCAGAGGTTCCTTTAGACAAAAATCCAGAGAACATCAGCCAGGACCATCACTGGTCCCCTTTTCAAAAGGCCTTTCTGGAAGACTGCATAAAGAACCTCAAAAGAGAGCTAGAGGATAAATGGGAAAATAAACTGAAATCAGTGCAAGAAGGATATGATGCCCTGCGAAAGAGATATGAAAAAGACACCAATTTATTAAAAAATAAAATTAGTGAAGTGGAAAAAGAGTGCAAGGAACAAATTGGCCAGTTACAAAAGGAGTTTAAAAAGGTAACTGAAGAAAACAACACTTTAAAAATAAGAATTGAACAAATGCAAGTGAATGACTCACTAAGACTTGAAGAATCAGTCAAACAAAAACAAAAAAATGAAAAATTAGAAGAAAATATGAAATATCTCCTAGGAAAAACAACTGACTTGGAAAATAGATCTAGGAGAGACAATCTAAGGATTATTGGACTTCCTGAAAGCCATGATGAAAAAAAGAATCTAAACACTATCTTCCAGGAAATCCTGAAAGAAAACTGCCCTGAGATTGTAGAATCAAAGGGCAAAATCACCATCGAAAGAATTCACCGATCACCTCCTGAAAGAGACCCCAAAATTAAGACCCCAAGGAATATCGTGGCTAAATTTCAGGACTATAGCACCAAGGAACAGATTCTGCTGGCAGCTAGAAAGAAACAATTCAAATACCGAGGTTCAATAATTAGAATCACACAGGATTTGTCAGCTTCCACACTGAAGGATCGAAGGGCATGGAACCAGATATTCCGAAGGGCAAAGGAACTTGGATTACAGCCAAGAATAACCTATCCAGCTAGAATGAGCATTATCCTCCAGGGAAGAAGATGGTCATTCAATGATATAGGTGAATTTCACCTATTTCTAATGAAAA